>CAOLHI010004367.1:0-122094 GCA_948474755.1 Ctenosaura bakeri | reverse complement strand
CAGTGCAGAAGTCTGGATTTCACTCTGTCATTGTGTATATAGAGCCATTTCTGTTCCATGTGTATATGCATGACATTTGACCTTTGAATCCATTGCTCCCCAGTGTCCTAGTCTCTGGAGCAGCAGAAAACAGGCTTGCTTCATCCTCCATATCACATCCCTTCAAATATTTAAACATGGTTGTTATGTCTCCTCTTAACCTTCTCCAGTTCTGGGCACCACAATTCAAGAGGAATATTGACAAGGTGGAACATGTCCGGAGGAGGGCAACAAAAATGGTAAGAGGACTTCTGTAGGAGCCATTGGAGAGTGGAAGGCACTGCTGTCTCAACAGAGTGTGATGGAGTCTTCTCCTTTGGGGATTTTTAAACAGGGGCTGGATGGCCACCCATCAAAGGGAGGGCTTTGATGGTGTCTTCCTGCATGACAGGAGGGGGTTGGACTGGATGTCCCCTGGGGTCTCTTCCAGCTCTACCATTCTATTATTCTATGAAGAACAATAGCAACCATCGCAACGACTCTTTCCATTCCCTCACTTCACACCATCCCACTCTCTGTCAAATTCTCTTTTTCCTTTTCCTTTCCTTTCTTACTTTCCCAAGGCTGCCGCTTGATGTGTCTTGCAGGACTCTCCTCCTTACTCTTCCCGGTTGACCCCCTTTGCATAGAGTTTGCTTTAATTATACTGCCTGCAGACTTCTGATACGATGGCTTTAATTTTCCCCAACCAGAATAGAAACCCACAACTCGGCAGTTTCTTCGCTTCTCCCTATTGTCTTCAATTAAAGACGGCAAAACCCAATCTGAAGGCAGCCCTTTTGTTCTGTTCCCTTGTGCTCGGCGTCGATTCCTCTGATTTAATGCAGAAGGAGGGTGCGCAGGGAGCCCCGATCCCCAGAGGAAGCCTTTGTTCTCTCCTCAAAATGAACAGGGTTTCCATTCAATGCTATTTCCCTCTTTAACGAGTCTTTGGAAGGGAGCTGCAGCTGGAATCTAAACTTTCTCTAATGAATTGGCCAAAGCAACAGGATTCCACAGCAGGATTGCCTTCTTCCTCCTGAGAAGCTGAAAGGGAAAAAAGCTCTTAGGTTCTTTGGCTTTGAGATGGGCAGGGAGCCATTCATCCTTCCTGTTCAAAGCCAGTGGTCGTGTGTAAAATGCATATTTTTAAAAAAGAAAACCTTTTCTGCCAAGCACTGTCCTTGGCCACCGTAAGATTCCAGGTTCACGCCCTGACTATTTGCACCAGTTAAAACAGCTCAAGATGAGCATGGGGAAATAGGTGGATGACTATCCAGTTATACACCTTTACACTTAGGAATCTTATCCAGCTCCTTCCTTGATGCCTTTCCACGTCCTAATCTTCTTCTGACTACAGTTGCCATTTTGGTTAATGACTGAGCCAAAGAATAGATGACCCATAACTCTTTCGGTGTCTTCATCTCCAACTTTAAAGTATGAAGATTCCCCATCCACCAAGAGTGCTTGGATGGTGTCTTCCTGCATGCCAGAATGGGGTTGTTCTGGATGGCCTTTGGGGTCTCTTCCAACTCCAGGATTCTATCACTTCTCAAAATGGCCAAATACTCTGAAATAATGTGTTTTCTGTTGCCCCAGAGGGTAGGATCGGGTCTAATGGTGTTAAGTGACAGGAAGGTAACCATGTTTAACCATGTTTAAATATTTGAAGGGATGCCACGTAGAGGAGGGAGAGGGCTTGTTTTCTGCTGCTCCAGAGACCAGGACAAGGAGCAATGGATTCAAGCTGCAGGAAAGGAGATTCCACCTGAACCTCAGGAAGAACTTCCTGACAGTCAGGGCTGTCCGGCAGTGGAATCTGCTGCCTCAGAGTGTAGTGGAGTCTCCTTCCTTGGAGGTTTTTAAGCAGAGGCTGGATGGCCATCTGTCAAAGGGAGTGCTTTGAGGGCGTTCCTGCATGGCAGGGGGTTGGACTGGATGGCCACTGTGGTCTCTTCCAACTCTACATTTCTATGATTCTATGATTCTATGATTCTATGATTAGAAGGAATTTTTGCCTAGAGAGATGGAGGGTTCTCCTTCTCTGGACACCTTCAAAAGGAGGCCAGACAGGTACCTGCTGGGGATGTTCTACTTGGAGTTCCTGAACGGAGTGGGGGTTGGATGACATGGCCTATGGGGGACCCTGCCAAATCTATGATTCTGTGATTCTATGAACATGCAAAACTAGCCTTGCATTCTAGTGCTACATCCAACAGACCATCAGATTCTCTTTCCCAAAATGTGCATCTCCAGTGGAAACAATTTTCATGCTCGATTTGTACTGAGCTCAGTGGGATGGAGCCTGAGGATGTGGCTAGCCTGGGTGGCAGGGCATCTCTGGCAACAGGTAGGCATGTAACCAAAGTGGCTCTGCAAGAGAAAGAAACCCAGTCCACTGCTGAGAGAGAGGGGTCTGAGGCTGGAGAGGAAGAGGCCTCTATAGGAGACACAGTGACTTGGAATTGTCAGATTCCTTCAGTGAGATTTCCAGAGAGAGAGAGAGTTTTCAGCTAGAGCCTTCAGTCAGACAGTGGGGTGGTCTGAATAAGCATGATTGTCTTCTCAGAGGTCAGAGAGAGAGAGAGAGAGAGAGAAGAGAAACCAAACCATTTTTTAGTTGGGTCAGAAGGTGTGACCCAGACTTGGGAATTAAACTTTTGACCAAAAGGGAAACCAGAGGCCTGTGTGCATGTGAAAGTTTTGTGCCTGTACATTGAGTGGAGCTGCAAGAAACTGATTAAATGCCTCTTGAAATTCTGTATTGCTTGGAATTTCTTATGATATCCGATACCTTTTAACAAAGATTACATTATATTTTTATAAATTCTGATTCTGTGTAGTACTTTTCTTTAGCAACATGCTACCACGGATCAGTAAATCCTTCTGAATAACCACTGAGGGCCTTTACCTTTTGTACACTGGGGTGGTGGTTTTAAAGGGGAAAGCATGGGGGGGCAGGGGTGCTATAGCAGGCAGGAGAGGGAAGCTGCCACTCGAGTCTCAGAGAAGGAAAAGCAGGCCTGGCCCCTCCACACTCGGTGATTCTCTTCAACAGAGCGGATCCAGGAGCAGGTTACAGCAGCCCAGAAGTTCTGGGGATGAGCTGCCCTCTTGAACCTTCCCTCTCCCTTCCTGAGGCATCCGTCTTGGTCCCTTGCGGAGGTCCTCTTGGGTGATTTTCAACTCCTTTGTCACCACCAGCATTCAGACTGACTCTGAGCAGAAAACCCGCTTCCTGGGTGCTTGGAAGAAAACCCTCGTTCGCAGCTGCGTGGTCAAGGGGCCGGCCACGTGAGCGAAAGCAGCGAGTGCGGCATCAGTGTCTAATGTGTTATGGAAATCCTGTCACCAGCTCATTTTGTGAAAATTAATTTAACTTATTACCCACACAGCATTCATGCTCCATCTCAGGCAAAGCTGCTGCGTTTTGACAGAGCGCCTGCTGAGTTCCTGTAAACCTGAAAAACTATTCCACTTCTTCCAGTGGAAAAGGAGAAATTTCCTTTCATTTAAGCCTGCACAGAAATCTGCTGAAGGGTTTGCGCTGAAAAAAAAACCCCTGTGTCTCTGGGGAAGAACGAATGCAGGGAGGAAGAGTAACAATCCTATGAGGCAACCCTTCTTAGCCACATTTTACCTCTCCTTTCTCCTGAAGGCAGAAGTCTGAACGGGGGACACTGTCTCCCCTCCATTGGAAAAGAAACAAAGACACCTCTCTCTCCCCTTCTTCCTTCTTGGGCCACTTTTCATCAAATCACAGAATCATAGAACTGGAAGGACCACCCAGTCGAACCCCATTCTGCCATCCAGGGATACACAATCAAAGCCCTCCCTTTGTCAGATGGCCATCCAACCTCTGTTTAAAAACCTCCAAAGAAGGAGGAAACTCCACCACGCTCCCTTAAAGCAGTAGCTCATTCCACTGTTGAACTGCTCTGACCACCAGGAAGTTCTTCCTAATGTTTCTGTGGAATCTTTTTTTCCACTGCTCCATAGTGTCCTCATCTCTGAAGCAGCAGAAAACAGGCTTGCTCCATCTTCAACATGACATTCTTTCAAATATTTAAACATGGTTCTCATGTCCCCTCTTAACCTCTTCTCCAGACTAAACATAACCCTAAGTTCCCTAAGCCACTCTTCATGGGGTTTCTTGGCTTCCAGGCCTTTTACCATTTTGGTGGCCCTCCTCAGGACATGTTCCAGCTTATCAATCTTCCAAAGAAGCAGACAGGGAGATCCCTCAGGGTCCTCTTGCAACTGCTTGATTCAGCATGACCCACAACTAGGGGAGGACTGTAGACATCATTCCCCAGCATCCCAATCTGCAGTACCTCGTTCATGTGACAATTGGGGTGCTGCTAGGATGCAAATGCAAGAGGAAGGAGGAGGAGGGGGAGGGGAGGGGGAGAGGGAGCAACAACTAAGATATTTTAAGATCAGCTGGAAAAGTATGACAACAAAGGATTAATTTGGGATGGCTAGAGAGTGTTGCCAGCTGCCAGTTACAGTTTGAGCTGTCCCTCCTCCACACCCACATTTCAGTCCACTCCAGTTACCCCCAGAGCTGCTTCCAGGAGGCCCCTGTCCTACCCCATCTTCCATCTCCACTGTCTCTCACCCTGTGCTCCCCTTTGCAACAAAGGGCCATCATAATCTCTGACCCTTGATCTCTCCCCTGCAAATTGCATCCCAGGTCCTTCCTGCTTCCAGATCCAGCCACCCCAGCCTCTTTCAAAATAGAGTGTATCAGTTTCACAGCTCCTCTACAGCTCTGGGTGGCTAATTTAGGCCTGAGGCCTCCCTAGCTTGCTCCACCCAAAGACTGTTTTCCCTGTGGTGCCACTGTCAGAAGATGTGAGGGTGGAGCCTTCTCTGCTGTGGCCTCCCAGCTGTGGAGTGACCTCCCCTTGAAAGCCTGATTTGCACCAACTTTAGTCTCATTTCAGGAACAACTCAAAAGAGGACCTTTTCAAAGCCTTTGAAGCCTAATCAGTCTCTTCCAAAATACACATGACCCCACCTGGAATACTGCATCCATTTCTGGGCAAAATAATTCAAGAAGGATATGGACAAGCTGGAAAGCGTCCTGAGAAGGTTATCAAGATGATCAAAGGTCTGAAAACCAAGCCTTATAAGGATTGATTGGGGGAGAAGAGAAGACCTTAGAGGTGACATGATAGCTATCTGTAAATATTTCAAGGGATTTCATGTAGAAGATGGAACCTGTGATATCACAGGTGAGAAAGCCATCACAATTCTGGGATGCATCATCAGGAGCATATGTCCAAATCAAGGGAAGGAGCCATGACTTTCTATTCTGCTTTGGTTAGACCTCACTTGGAATATAATGTCCAGTCCAGGGCACCATAGTTAAAAAAGGACGTTGAGAAGCTGGAACACCTCCAGAGAAGGGCAACCAAAATGATCAAATGTCTGGAAACCATGAAGTCTCATGAAGAATGCTGAGTGAGCTGGATATGTTTAGCCTGGAGAAGACTGCGAGTGGACATGATGAAGCCATCTTTAAACATCAAAAGGGATGTCATGTAGAAGATGGAGCTGGCTTCATTTAAAGATCTGAAGGGGTGTCATGTAGCAGAAGTACAAAGCATGTTTTCTACTGCTCTAGAGTCTGGAGCAATGGATTCAAATGGCAAGAAAAGAGATACCCTCCAAACATTAGGATGGACTTTATTACTGCTAAAGCTGTCTAACGGTGCACTCGACCGTTGTGGGGTGCAGACTCTCAAATCTCCGGAGGTCCCTAATCAGAGCTTAGGTGGCCATATCTTGGGAGTGTTATAATCGTGTATTCTTGCATAACAAAGTTGGACTAGATGGCCCTTGCAATCCCATCCAATTTTACATTCTAAGTTTCTTTGATTCTACATCTGCATGATTTTAAAATGTTATAACTTGTTAGATTAATATGTTTTTCATCTCTTAAATACTCTAAAAGCATATGTTCCTGAGACATTGCCTTGTGAGATCCCATGATATCAGGTAGGATTTAAATATTTTAATTAATAAATGATTCCACTCACCCCTTTTCCAGTTTGAGGGAAATCAATGCTTTTGTCGCATTTCCTTCCTGAAGGTGCATTGTGTAAATACTTTGTTAAGAAGACTGGGGTTTTTCTAAAATCCAAGGGGTACTCTGACTCAAAAATGGTGAGCATTTGTTTTGTTAACATTCCAACGAGGCAGGGAAGAATGAAGATGCATGATCCCTGAAATGCGACATCTGTCGGAATTATTCTAGGCCATCCTGGGTCTTCCCAGCTTCCTTTCTGCTCCATTACTTCCGTTTCCACTGAGTGCACCAGAGACTCAACGTGGAGGTTGCTTCCTGCACTGTGCTTTGAGATGTCTCCCTCCTGCCTCACACAGATTTGTAAAGGGGAACAGCAGGGAGCGAGCAAGAGAAAGTCATTCAGTTGAATGAAAGAGGTTCAGAGAGGCCCACAGTGAGTGGCCCATTTCCAACACTAATGGAAAGACTGTGTGGCAGATCCTAAATCTTAATAAAAATGGACAGAGTTGCCAGGTCTTTATGAGCCAGTCCGAAGGGTCAATTTGGCAACTTGGAGTGGAGAACTCGCCTCATTACTGCACATGTCCCAGCAAGGAAGATGAATGGGAGTATTTGCCCAATGGAACGGGCCTCTGTGTTCCTCTAAGTAAATAGGAAGATGAATTATGGCTACACAAGCGACATGCCTAACTGGTTTGCAGTCATGAGTGCCATCTCCAGGCACACCAAGCTGTCATAAATATGTCTCGATTCAGCAAAGCCCTCAGAGTTTATTCATGGCTTTCAGCCACATTGACCTCATTCGCATTTTTGTTTGGGTTGAGTGGAGTGGTGAGCATTGCACATGCCTCTCTAACTCAAACGGATTAGTTGGTTGTGGACTGGAGGGCTGACAAGGTGGACCAGATCCTATGTCAAGGAGTTGGAGTGCACCTTTACACTCACAGAGTTATGTGACCATTTGTGCATTAGCAAAGCATGACATGGAGCAACCAAATGCACAAATATGAAATGCACAATTGTAATGGGCAATACAAATTGGCATTTGCAAAGCACAAATGCACAAAGTATATCTGCACATGCAGTGTGCAGTGGTGTTACCATACCATACACTCCCAATCCATGATACAGTATAATTGGTGATACATTTTGATTAATTGACATAGAACACCATGTGGAAAAAGGACTCTGAGAGTTTTGTGTTAACACAGATGACTTCAGCATGGCCAGGTCATAAGTTCATGAAGATTAGCCAGAGAGTTCGATTTAATGGGTTTAAGATGATCCTCTCAACCACCCAAATCTAGAGAACAATAGCTAATGAAATTTCAAGGCAGAACAACTAACGATCAATGTCCTGTAAATTCTTCCATGGAATTTCCCCTTTGCTTTCTCACCTGCCCAGACATTAAGAGGCTATCACAGCTCCCATCAGTTCTTTGTCATCTGAAGTTTAGGCCATTAGCCCGTTCCAGACTCCTTTGTTTACTGTGCCAGAGAGCAAATAACATTCAACCTTTCAGGGTAGAAAAAATGATATTTAATCCCTAGCTCTGATCCCAGCATTTTGCCAGCACTGTGGGCATCACACCGTACCCCAGACTCTCATTGTTCCATGCTGCCCTCAAATTCTCATGTTTGAGCCATCTCTCCTCCATCCTCCACTTGAGGAACTGTACTTATAACCCATTTCATCCCAAAATCTCCCTCTATCCAACCTCTCTCTCTGTTTCATTTGTTAGCCTTGTATAGTTTGTGAGACTACTTGCTTTCTTGCCTGTATTTGTGATTTTATCTCCAATAAACCATTCTTTTGACTCTTAACTGGTGTCATGGCATGCATATGACTTTTCTTTCCCCTGAGAGCCTAGAGCAGTCATTTCTTCATGGCCTGAATTGTCTCCCCCTCCATCCCTTCTCTACTGGAAAACAACAGCACCAGAGATCTCTTCTAAGGCTTGGCAGCTGCTGAGCAGTGGGAGGTCTTTGGATGGAACACAATCGAATAGCCCTCTTCATCCTATCCAAAAAAGAAACTGATGCACAGATAAGTCACTAACAGCATGTCAGATGTTGGTTCCCTGTCTACCCAGTCTGCTTTAGTAGTTGATGCTTCACTGGCCTTTGTCTTCCAGCTCTATCAATCTATGATTCTGTTAGCAGCTGTACATCCCCACACTTTGATATGGTCTAACTGGCAAATATTAATGGGCATGAAATTTAAGTTATACACATTTATGACTGAAAGGCCATGTGGAGAAAGGGACACTGGCTGAGAAAATGTGCAAGAGTAGGTCAGAAGTGACCTCAGCATGGCTAGGTCATAAGTTCACTATGGGTTAGCTGGGAAAACCTGACTTAATGGCTCTAAGCTAATCCTCTCAACTGCCTGACCTCAGAGAACAATAATCAAAGAAACTGTCCAGGTGCAGCTGGAAAGCACCCCTGCTCTGTGCATTTCCTACTGAATCTTTTCCCAGTCACGGCACCCAACCAAGACATTGAGAAGCTGCCAAGACTTCCGTCAATCTTTTGTCAACAATCAGTCCATTCCAGACCTCTTTTGTTTACCTTGCCAGAAAGCAATTAAACTACAAGCCTTTGGGGAGGGAAATAGAGTATAAAAAACCCTCTGTTTTGAGCAGTTGCTTACATTCTTGCAAAGAAGCTAGTTAAATGTGGGCTGGACAGGGCTACTGTTAGTTGGATTTGTAATTGGTTGACCGACCGAACCCAAAGGGTGATCACGAATGGCTGCTTTTCATCCTGGAGAGAAATGACTAGTGGGGTGCCACAGGGTTCTGTCCTGGGCACAGTGCTGTTCAATATTTTTATCAACGACTTGGATGAAGGAATAGAGGGCATGCTCATCAGATTTGCAGATGACACCAAATTGGGAGGGGTTGCTAATACGCCAGAGGACAGGATCAAAATTCAAAATGACCTGGATAGATTGGAGAGCTGGGCCAGGGCGAACAAAATGAAATTCAACAGAGAGAAGTGTAAGGTCCTACACTTAGGTAGAAAGAATGGAATAGAGAAATATAGGATGGGGGACACGTGGCTGGATAGCAGTACGTGTGAAAAGGATCTAGGAGTCTTCATAGACCACAAGCTGAACATGAGTCAGCAGTGTGATGCGGCAGCCAAGAAAGCCAATGCAATTCTCGGCTGCATCAATAGGAGTATGGTGTCTAGATCGAGGGAGGTACTGGTACCACTCTACTCTGCTTTGGCTAGACCTCCTCTTGAATACTGTGTCCAGTCCTGGGCAACCCAATTCAAGAAGGACATGGTCAAGCTGGAGCAAGTCCAGAGGAGGGCGACCAAAATGGTGGGAGGCCTGGAAGCCATGAAGCCCTATGAGGATAGACTTAGAGAGCTGGGTATGTTTAGTCTGCAGAAGAGAAGGTCGAGAGGGGACATGATAGCCATGTTTAAATATTTGAAGGGATGCCACGTAGAGGAAGGAGAGGGCTTGTTTTCTGCTGCTCCAGAGACCAGGACAAGGAGCAATGGATTCAAGCTGCAGGAAAGGAGATTCCACCTGAACCTCAGGAAGAACTTCCTGACAGTCAGGGCTGTCCGGCAGTGGAATCTGCTGCCTCGGAGTGTAGTGGAGTCTCCTTCCTTGGAGGTTTTTAAGCAGAGGCTGGACGGCCATCTGTCAGGAGTGCTTTGAGGGTGTTCCTGCATGGCAGGGGGTTGGACTGGATGGCCCCTGGGGTCTCTTCCAACTCTGAATTTCTATGATTCTATGATTCTATGATCACTCTGCCACTTTGATTCCCGGTTGTGTACCACCCTTAGAAGCAAGTCTAAGCCACAGTGCTGCTTCTTCGCTGCTCTTCTGGAACTATAAATATCACCCTCTCCCTGAAACTTTCCTATCAATCTTTCCTCCTTTTTTCTTCGATTCGCCTTGTGTGACTGTGTGAGTGCTTGCATCTTGCTTGTGATTATTAATTCGCCCAATCAAACACATTTTAGTTTACTTTTGAATCTGTGGCTGCTTCTTCCCTGCAAGCAACAAATACTGGTGTCAAAAGATCTCATTTTGTTACCCCCCCCACAGACCTCCTAATTTGTGCTAATAATTCCCCACCTTTGCATGGAGGTACTGGCATTGCAGGTGGACCCTGGTCACCCACTTTTTGGGGTAACAATTCTATAAAGGGAATGCTGGTATAAATCTGGAGGGGCAAACCCAACTGCCAGGTAAGGTATATGGCGTGGCTCTTTGAGTCACCGTTACCTCCCTGCTGGCAAGTTTTCTTTTCAGATGTTGAGCCGGGTAATAGAATTGAAACCTTGGTATGTAATTACAGAAGTCCTGCCTTATGGCATTACAGGAGGAAATAACTGTTTCACTATTTAAAATGCAGATTTAGTGAGACAGAGCTGAGCGGCAGCCTCTGAAAGTCTCTAAATAATTACATTCTGAGCTCAATATACGGAAAATTGGATGAGGAATTTCCTCCCCTCCCCTGAACGCTTGCCTTGGAACAAAATCACCACCAAGGAGGGAATTACAGACTTTAATCAAAATGAAAAGACAGATACCAAGTGATGTGACTGGGATACACTCGCTCCGAAGATGTTAATTCCGCAATCAGTCAGTGTGGAGACAGAACTGTACCTGCTGAAATGAACTTGTCCCCTTTCTCAATCCATCCATCCCATAATCTGTTGTGGAGTCTTCCAATGGCAATGATCTGTCACAGAATTAATACTCAGCATTTTATGGCCAATATTATTTAATAGTTCAAATTTAATATCTGATGCTATTTTTATCAGATGATGTTTTTCCTTCAGTGGCTGGAGTGTTTTTGATGCCCTACTCATGCGTAAATACTTCAGCAAAAACAACTGGACATTATATTGTTTGATGAGGAATGTCTGTGTTCAGTTCAAGGTTGTGGTAGTTTAGTTGTGCAGGCAGTGCCATTGCACATGATGTTCATGGCACATGGCCGTGAACATGTATTTGGTTGCACATTTGGGCCACAATCCTAAATTGAGGCAGCAGGTTAACTTTACGTTCACAGAGTGACCTGACAATTGTACATTAGTAGATAGAAAACTGTGCAGCTTAGTGTGACAAGCAATGTGAAATGCACATTTGCGTGCATAATACGCAATGGCACCACACACTCAATGACATTGTGTTTGCAATTCTGGCTAACATCCTGTTGCAGTCTTGCATGTATGCATGTTCCCACACACACGTAGCTGTACTTTTTCTGTCCAACATTTAATGTCTGTTTTCAGTTGAACTTTACAAGAGAAAAGTTACACATGTGATACCTTTGCACATCACTGCACATTGCATTATACACATTGTGCTGGATAACATTGTTCTGCATTATGCATGAATGCAAACTGCACATAGAATCATAGGATCCTGTTCATGAAGGATATTGACAAGCTGGTACATGTCAGGAGGAGGGCAACCAAAATGGTAGACGGTCTGGAAACCATGAAGCTTTATGAGGAGCAGCTTAGGGTGTTGGGTATGCTTACCTGGAGAAGAGAAGGTTGAGAGGGGATATGATAGCCATGTTTAAATATGGGATTTCATGTGGGAGATGGGGCAAGTTTGTTTCCTGCCACTCCAGAGACCAGGACACTATGGAGTAATGACTTCCAACTGTAGGAGAAGAGATCTCACCTAAACATTAGGAAGAACCTCTTGACAGTAAGAACAGTTTGACAGTGGAATCTGCTGCTGCCTCAGTGGAGCATAGTGGAGTCTCTTTCTTCTGAGGGTTTCAAACAGAGGCTGGGCGGCCACCTGTTGGGAGTGCTTTGACTGTTCCCTCCTGCATAAAGAATGTGATTGGCCTGGATGGCCCCTGAGGTCTCTTCTGACTATTATATGGTGATACTGAGCTTTAGTAGAATGTAGTGGAGACATTTTAAAATCAGCTTTAAAAACAAAAACAAAACAAAAAAACCCACCAGATTTAAAACATTCAGAGAATCCCCTCCCATCCCCCATGATTTTTCAGGATGAGAGAATTTACAAAACTGCTGTTTAAGTACCTGAAGGACCAAGTTTGTCTTCTGCTGCTCCAGTGACTAGAATGAGAACCAATGGACTCAAAGTACAAGAAAAGAGAATCCACCTGAACATTACGAAGAACTTCCTGACTCTAAGAGTTCCTTGGGAGTGGAATAGATTGCCTCAAAAGATGGTAGACTGCCTGTCTCTGGAAGATTTTAAACAGAAGTTGGTTGGCCACCTGTCAGGAGAGCTCTGGTCTTGTATTCCTTCATGGCAGGGAGTTGGACTAGATGGCCTTTGAGGTTCTGTGATCCTATGATTCTGTTCCGTGAAACAAGGCAGACACGGCTTCTTAGCAGAGGCTCAAGAAGGAGGATGTTCTACAATGAGGTGCCACTACAGAGAAGACCCTGCCTCAGGGACTCACCAACCTAGCCTCTCAGGAGATTGGGTCACACGTCAAGGACTCAGAAGGATTCCAGTTCCTTTCCTCAGCCAGCACGGCTACTGGTCAGTGGATTCTGAGAACTGTAGTCCAAAAGATTAATTTTTCCCAGTGTTGGCAGATGGGCAAGGATGTCCACCAAAAAAGGAAGGAAGGAAGGGAGGGAGGGAGGGAGAAAGGGAAGGAAGGAAGGAAGGAAGGAAGGAAGGAAGGAAGGAAGGAAGGAAGGAAGGAAGGAAGGAAGGAAGGAAGGAAGGCACTGAAAATCAGAACTACAGAGAATGGAACCAAGAAAAACTATAGACAGAGGACTGGACTTTGGCTGATGATCCAACTAGACTAAGTTTTCTGCTTTAAAGGGAAAAAAGGCAGGTGGGTAATGTTGTCCCAAATCCTGTCACTGTCTTATGCAGTCCTAAGTTTCCACAGCAGAGTAATTGTACATTTGCATCTGGTGCACGGAGGGGCATTCTACATTGTGCATGGATGTGCTTGCATTTGCACACTTGGTTGTGCATTCAGTTCCTGATTTTCTGCCTTGATTCAGTTGCACAACATTGCCTCTCAACATGCAGGATCTGTAGGACAGTGAATAAGTAGCTCCACATATAAATACTTGTGCTTCCCAACTCCAGTGCTGAATCTCAGTCACTGAGTAATAAAAGGGCTTTCTTCATTTGAAAAAAAAAAAAAGGAGGGGGGCAAAGGCAATGTAAGTCACATCCAGTTTGGTCCTCAAGGCACCCAGATTCAAACCTTGGTCAGTCCAAGAGAGCTGTGACTTGAATTCCAAGAGCACTGAAAGCAAAATGGGACCCTCACTCGCAAGGTATGGCTTTGGTCGGTGATGCTTGGGACCCTGGTTTCCTGTCCTGTTCCAAAAGGCAACCCCTTGCATTTCTCAGACCATTCATAATATCTCTCCTGTCTTATAGCCTCTTGGTGACCAACTCCAGAAAGGTTTCCTTTGGATCCCACAATGATGAAAACAAAGTTGATTCCCCACCTGCAAAGGTACTAAATTAACTTGAGCGGAGGAGATCGTTAAAGTTTATGCAGCTTAAAATGCAAGCCCATCTACCTAATAATTTTTACTCCATAAACTTTTACAATGGCTCAGGTTCACTTATATAAAAAGAGTCTGGCTTTACCGGAGACACCCACAGCCGTTTGGGCCATTTCGTCATTTACAAAACTGCATTTGTCTGCCTTGGTAAAATGGATAACGATGATGAGGGTGAACATTTTACCCTAGAAGACATATGCCCCTCCATTTGCAGCATACGCGTAACAGAGCCTTGGGAATGAGATCAGTATATTAATCCCATTTTACAGAAGCTCAAGCTTCAGGTAGACACAAAAGGAGGTGGACAAGATGACATGGAAAACGGCAGCCCCTCAGTCTCTCCTCCCTAGCAAAATCTACTCCAACTGAAGCAGGGTGTAGCTTCCCAGTGCCCCAGGCTGTTCCTCACCCTGAGAGTTGCAGACAACAGAATGGAGAAGGAACGGGGTGAGAAAATTCTCAATGCTGGAAAGTACTAAGTCCCATCTTCTGTTATCACATAGGCCAGAGTCCAGCTGGTGCAAGTTTATAGTCCAAAAAAAGAAGTAACCCTCTGAATTCTCTGTCTTGCTCCCCTTTGGCTGCACAGGGTGAGTGGGGGGCCAAGTGGACCTCTTGTGCCATCTGCCCCGGGAGTTATCAAAGTTCCCTCAGATCCATGGTCCATGTCTGGCTGATACAGCCATCTGCAGTCTCAAGTGGAGAGAGGTCTCTCTCTCTTCTCTAGCTGTATTAACTGGAGATGCTACTGGCAATGAACCAGGGTCCTATGAACAGATCTGGGGTGGAAGCTCCAGAAGGACTTTTATGAAAGTCTGCTCTTCTGAGAATCACAGAACTGGAAGAGGAGCCCGGGCCCTTTTAGTCCAAGCGCTGTCATGCTCCCCACTTGAGCATTTGATGAACCAGAGTTACCACTGGATGTGCCATAGCAGATGCCTCATAGCCAGCCAAATCCTCCTTCTGTTCAGGAGGACTGTTCCGGGTGGGTCAGTGTGGGTTCAGAGCAGGAAGAGGAATTGGAGGAGGGGCCCCCAGTCTCAGAGAAAGGTGGAGGTTCAGGCCTAAGGCCCAGACCACCCACTTGCAGGCAAAGTGAGAGGCTGCAGTCAAGGAGTCAGGAGGAACACAGCTGAGGAATGCTTTCCCTAAATATTGCCTGGGATCTGGGCTTTAGCTGAACATGTTGCCGATATAAAGAAGTTACAGCCACTGACCACCTTGCTGAGTACCACTTCAGGCTTCCTCTCAACAGCTTGGCTTGCAAAAATGTGGTTAGTGGAATTATGACCTCTTGGCTTTTTAAGTTGCTACCATGACTCCTTGGAAACCTAACTCTGATTTACAGCTTTCTTGAGCCTCGACTGTTTGATACCAGATGCCTCTTGTTTCCACAGTTTACTGACTCAGGAACCCAGAACCTGGTTTGAGGTTAAGAATAGGAGAAAAGCATCCCTGGGATGTTGCCATATGCTCTCTCTTTAAAAACCTCCAAGGAAGGAGAGTTCACCACCTTCCAAGTGAAGCCATTCCACTGCCAAAACAACTCATGCCATCAGGAAGTTTTTCCCCTAATGATTAATCAGAATCTTCTTTCTTGTAATTTCAACCTACTGGTTTGGATCCTACCCTCTGGAGCAGCAGAAAAACGACATGCTCCAGCTTCCATGTGACACCCCTTTGGATGCTTGAAGATAAATATATTATTTCATTTCTCAGCTTTCCCTTCTCCAGGCTAAATATGTCAAGCATCATCAAGTGTTCCCAGAACTTTTAGCATATTGATCACCCTCATCTGGATATGTTGCAGAAAACACAAAACTTGCCAATGCACTAAGAAGCTATAGACTAGAGATGGGCAACTATCAGAAGCTAATGAGTCAAATTACCTCTCCGGGAGAACTTGGAGGGGCACAAACAGACACACATACACAGCTAAAATCATAGAACTGGAAGATACCACAAGGGCCATCTAGTCCAACTCCTGCTGTGCCAGAATACACAATCAAAGCATTCCCAACAGATGAACTTCCAACTTCTATTTTAAAAACCTCCAAAGCAAAATCTACCTCATTCCGAGGCAGTATATTCCACTGTGGAATTCCTATTGCCACTAGGAAGTTCTTCCTAATATTTAGATGGAATCCCTTTTCTTGTAGTTAGAAGCCATTGCTCCATAGAGTCCTAGTCTCTGGAGCAGCAGAGCTTGCTCCATCTGCCATGTGATACCCTTCAAATATATAAACATAGCTATCATGTCATCTCTTAACCTTCTTTTCTCCAGGCTAAACATACCCAGCTCCCTAAGCACCTCCTCACAGACATGGTTATCAGGATTTTACCATTTTGGTCACCCTAGTCTGGACATGTTCCTTCCTGAACTGTGGTGCCAGAAATGGACACAGGATTCCAGGTGGAGTCTGACCAAAGCAGAACAGAGTGGTACTATTATTAACATTAATCTGCTGCTGCATCGCACTGCTGACTCGTGTTCAGCTTGTGGTCTTCTAAGATTCCTAGATCCTTCTCACTTGTTCTGTGGTCAAGCCAAGTGTCACCCATCTTATATCTGTGCATTTAATGTTTTTTCTGCCCAAGGGTAGTACCTTACACTTTTTGTGAGTTTTGGCCCAGCTCTCTAATCTGTTGAGATCATTTTGAATTCTGATTCTCTCATCTGGGGTGTTACCTACCCCTCCCAATTTGGTGTCATCTGCAATTTTGATCAGCATGCCCTCTGCTCCTTCACCGAAGTCATCGATGAAGATGTTGAATAGCACCAAGACCAGGACAGAACCCTGTGGCACCCCATGAGTCACTTCTCTCCAGGATGAAGAGGATTCACTGGTGAACACCCTTAGGTTCAGTCACTCAACCAGTTACAAATCTACCTAACAATAATCTTCTTTAGCCCACACTTTACTACCTTGTTTGCAAGAATATCATGGAGGACCTTGTCAAATGCCTTACTGAAATCAAGATATGCTATGCCTACAGCATTCTCTTCATCTACCAAGCTAGTAGCTCTATAAAAAAAAAAGGTAAATTTACTCTGGCATGACTTGCTTTTGAGAAACCCATGTTGGCTTAGTGATCAGGGCATTCCTTTCTAAGTGCTTAGAGACTGTCTGTTTAATGATCTGTTTAATGATCTTCCCCAGTATTGATGTCAGGCTGATGGGGTAGTATTGTTTGAGTCATCTTTTTTCCCCTTTTGGAAATGGGGACAGTATTTGCCCTCCTCCAGTCTCCTGGGACTTCTCCCATTCTCCAGGAATTCTCAAAAGGTTATTGCTAGGGGTTCTGAGATTACTTCTGCTAGTTCTTTTAACATCCTTGGATGCAATTCATCTGGCCCCGGAGACTAGAAATCATTTAGAGTAGTCAGGCATTCCTTTACTACCTCTTTACCTCTACTTGTGCGGCATTCCCCCTACCACATCATCTGCACCATTTTTTCCAGGGAGAACATTGTTTCATAGAATCATAGAAATGTAGAGTTGGAAGAGACCCCAGGGGCCATCCAGTCCAACCCCCTGCCATGCAGGAACACCCTCAAAGCACTCCCGACAGATGGCCATCCAGCCTCCGCTTAAAAACCTCCAAGGAAGGAGACTCCACTACACTCCGAGGCAACAGATTCCACTGCCAGATAGCCCTGACTGTCAGGAAGTTCTTCCTGAGGTTCAAGTGGAATCTCCTTTCCTGCAGCTTGAATCTATTGCTCCTTGTCCTGATCTCTGGAGCAGCAGAAAACGAGCCCTCTCCCTCCTCTACATGGCATCCCTTCAGATATTTAAACATGGCCATCATGTCCCCTCTTAACCTTCTCTTCTGCAGACTAAACATACCCAGCTCTCTAAGTCTATCCTCATAGGGCATGGCTTCCAGGCCTCTCACCATTTTGGTCGCCCTCCTCTGGACTTGCTCCAGCTTGTCAATATCCTTCTTGAATTGGGGTGCCCAGATTGGGCACAGGATTCAAGATGGGGTCTAACCAAAGCAGAGTAGAGTAGTACCAGTACCTCCCTCGATCTAGACACCATACTCCTATTGATGCAGCCGAGAATTGCATTGGCTTTCTTGGCTGCCGCATCACACTGCTGACTCATGTTCAGCTTGTGCTCTATGAAGACTCCTAGATCCCTTTCACACGTACTGCTATCCAGCCACGTGTCCCCCATCCTATATTTCTGTATTCTATTCTTTCTACCTAAGTGTAGGGCCTTTCCTTTTGGGAGAAGACTGAGGCTTGAGTAATTCTACCTTTTATCTGTCCCATGTTAGCATTTCACCATCTTCTCCACGCAAAGGCCCTACCATTTCCTTGTTCTTCCTTTTTCTATGAACATAACCAAAAAAGCCCTTTTTATTGTTTTTCCTTCTCTAGCAAGCCTGAGCTCATTCTGAGCTTTAGCTTTTCTGACCTTCCCCCTATACTAGCTTGCTGTTTGCTTGAATTCCCCTTTGGTGATTTCCCACTTTTTCCATTTCCTGTACATGGCCTTTTTAAATTTTAGCTCAGTTGAAATTCCCTTAGACATCCAGCTCAGACTCTTTAGACACCTCTCATTTTATCTTCTCGTTGGAATTGCTAGACATTGTGTCTTCAATATCTCACTTTTAAGAAACTCCCATCCATCATGAATTCCCTTCTCTTTTAATATCCGTGACCACAGGATCACTGCCTGTATTTCCCTAAGTTTACTGAAGTCAGCTTTCTTGAAGTTTTCAATGCATATCTGACTCTGCTTGCCTTCCCCTTCCTGCCATCTAAAAAACCTACCAGAACTTTGATGCCAGCTGCCCAGCTAGAGAGACAGGGACTCCTATTTCAGTGAACCAAAATAACCATTCTTCAGTATGGCAATGAATCAGAAGATAAAATGGATAAATCAATGAAATATAATGGAATCAATATGCAATTAGAATGCAGTCTACCTTATCTTCATTGAAATCTAACTAGTTGTGAATCATTCCATCCATCAGCCTCAAGTTTGTGAGGATTTGAGTGGCACAGAAGTCAGAAAGAAGCATAAAGAAGGAGACTGTCTGTGATTTTCCAAAGTGTCTGTTGGGGGGGGGGTGTTAGTGGACTGCCTTGGGGATTCCCTCCTGCTCTGGAGGTTTGGACTTGCTGAGAAGGAATACTTTAACTGTTCCAAATGGGTCAAAGCTTAAGGCCCAAAGTGCATAAGGACAAAGATCGCAGTGGTAACGGAGACCAGCGCTGGTTCCTATTGCAATGGAGGAAAACTAGGGATGCCACAGGTGGCTGTAGATGGCACGTGGGAGAGGCAGGCACGGTCCTCTTTCATCAACCCATTGGCAGCTCCTCCATTGCTCTGGACTGCCAGAGCATGTCTCGAGGGTGCCACTTTAAAAGAGCTGTCCAAAGTGCTGAACACTTTCCCTTAAACCTCTTCAGCACCTGGGAGAGCTGCTTTGAAGCCTAGGATTAAAACCTGGAATGGAGTCACTGCTTCATTGGCATGGGAGCCACCAGCCACTACTGATGTTAACTGAGGCTGGTTACAGAGAGCACAGCATTCACTTGTTGCAACAGCTCCAACAGCTGCTGGTCCATTTCCGAGCACAATTCACAGTGCTGGTTATGACCTACCAAGCCCTGTATGGCTCAAGTCCAGGTTATTGGAGAACTCTGCGAGCCTGCCCATGTCTTGAGGTCTCCTGAGAAGGCCCTTCTTTCTGTCCCAGCACCATCACAGGTGGGAACATGGGAGAATGGGCCCTCTCAGTGGCTGATCCAATGCTGGGAATTGCATTCCCAAAGAGGTTAGATCGGTACCCTCCCTACTCTTTTTCCACAGGAAGGTGGAAACCCTTTTATTCCAGCAGGAATAAAACCTGGCCTAGCATAATATGCTGGACCTTTATTTGTTGTTTCTGTTGTTGTTTAAATATTCTGCATTTTTAACTGGTTTTAATTTTCTGATAGCTTTATTGCTTTTTAACTTCTGCATGATGTGAATTTTTAACTATGTTACCCACTTGAGTCCCAAACTGGGAAAATGGAAATGATGATGATGATGATGATGATGATGATGATTTTGTACATTGCTATAAATGCATACCTGGCCAGAAAAGAAAAGATCAAGGAAGCAAAGACACAATGGGAGGACTCAAGCCCCAAGCCTTGCATTTTTCCTTGTTGGTTTGCATTATCATACCTGGTTCTATTGACAGATGGATAGAAGGAAGGGTAGATGGAAATATATTTCCAGCCCACACATTCCCAGGGGCTCTGAGCAGGTTAGCTTTTTGAGAAAAGCACACGCAAGAACGAGAGCAGCATGAAGATGAAGCTGGCAGGCCTGGTGGTGCATTCCCTTCTTCCGCCCTCCCACGCTCTTAGTTCAAGGTGGCTCCGGCACAGGTCCTCATCCGGCCAACCTCTGGCCTTGCTCCAGATGGGGATGCAGCAATCAAGGGAGCTCACTGTGGCACCTCTGTGGTGCTGATTACAAAAAGCTGATGCATCTGTGATCAGAGAAAGGCACGATTGTTCTATGGCTGGTGAAGAGGAAGGTCAGAAATTAACCAGCAGAGCCACAATAAAGTAGAGCTGGGCTAAATGAAAAGTGTTCTGAATCCAGGGAAAAAAATTAGAAGCTGCAGAGTTATTGAGCTCTCAAGAATCTCAAGGGAAAGCAGATTCAGCATTACCAGAACATCCTGACCCTACCCTCTTTCTACGAGGAACAGTAACCATCTGAAATGTAAGGGAAAGGATCCACATGGATAGTTTTTACTTGGCACTTGCTGGCTAATTTCCCATTATGGCTTAATGACTGCTGTTTCATGATTGGCTAATATAGCCCCAGTTTTCTCCTACGGTTTGCTCTATCTTGTCATATGCTATTGCTGAGTAGATTTTCTAAAACTGCCATAAAGGATCGCTTGCACATTTGCTTCAAGCCAGTGTGGCGTATTGGTTTGGCTGTTAGACTGCGATTCCAGAAGTCAAGGGTTCAGATCCCTACTCAGCCATGAACACCCACTGGTTGACCTTGGGCAAGTCACACTCTCTCAGCCTCAAAGGAAGACCATGGCAAACTCCCTCTGAACAAATCTTACCCAGAAAACCCAGTGATAGGTAAACCTTAGGGTTGCCATAAGTTGGAAGTGACTTGAAGGCAGAAAACAATGTTTACTGCAGTGCCAGATACTGCAGATGGGAGGCTAATGTCTGGACCAGCACTCTGTCATTAAATAAAAGGCTGTCCTCTCTCCACTGTGCCTCCTTCCTTCAAGCTCAGAGTGGCCACAGTTCCCCTTCAATAAGAAAGAAAGCAGCTCTTTCTACGTTTTGAAGCAAAGGACCTTTGGGGTGCATATATGGGGCAGCAGTCACTTTTCAGGTGCAAATGCCAATGCCAGAGAAAGGAGATTCTGGCTGCTTCTGGTACAAGGGTGCTACCGTAGCTACCCCTGGAAAGGCCCTGTGCACCAACAGATTGGTAGAGTGATCGGTTGGTTGACAAGAAAAAGGTAGAGGAAGAGACTGGGAAAATATGAAAGGATCACAAGTGGAAGACAAGATTGTCTAGACCTCTGGCAAAAATTTTGCATTTGGTGCACGCTAAAAAAGATTCATTTGTCTGGCTCGCCCTTTCCCAGCACTCAAACACTCCCAGCCGTTCCAGATCTCTGCTTTCCTCACACACCTCCCAGTGCTTTTCCCATCTGAGAAGGGAATCAGGGAAGGAGAGGTTTCCTCAGCTCCCCCAGAACAGCCTGACCTTCTGATGCCCATTCTTTTTCCTCCAGTGCCCTTCATGACTGTGCTGTTATAGATGTAGATCAGCCAGACAGAGCCACATTGGTCATTTAGATGGCCCCCATCCCATGATGAAAGAGAGGTGACTCAGCAGCCTTTAGCTACTTTCCAGGAGTCCCTGGCTTTTTTGCTCATCACAGTTACCCATAAGTTCATAGAACAGCAGGGTGCAGCGAGATATGTGGAAACAATCCCCATGCCTTCTGATCTGAGTAGTCGCTACCTGAGAAACCCATTCCCTGTGTCTCATCGCTTGTTCTGACCTGAGTCAGCCACTGTCATTCTGAGCTAGCAAGGTTCCAGATAAGCCTTTCACTCTTGTCTTCTAAAGGAACACCTTCAGCTCCCTCAACTGTTTGGTTTCCAGCACTGTTACCATCTTTGGCATCCTCTGCTTGATACAGTCCAAACTTCTTTAACTGTTGCCTATAACTGGACACACAATTGTTTCGGATGAGATCTGACCAAAGCAGAACAGACTGGCACTATTTCACTTGATCCGGACACTATGCTCCTGTTGATAAAGGCCAGAATTGCACTCGCTTTTTTTGGCTGCTGCATCACATTTTTGACTCATGTTCAGCTTGTGGTCTGCTGACACCCTTCTATCCTTTGCACATGCTCAACTTTTAATCAGTTTCACCCATCCTTATTTGTGCATTTTGTTTATCCGTCCCAAAAGTAGGACCTTTCATTTGTCCCTGTTGAAACACATGTTGTTAGCCTTGTTATGTGATTGTCTTGCCTCTTGTATGGAATTTTATGGCATTCTCTTTCATTTGTGACTGTCCTCCGTCTTCCCACCATTCCTTCCATCTTTTTCTTTTAAATCACAAAAGAGTTCTGCTAAGGAGAGCGAGATAGACTAGTTGCACCATGTGTTCAAATATCTGGAGGGCTGTCATCATGTAGAAGATGCAGGGAGCTCACGTCCCACTGCTCCGGAAGATAGGACCCAAACCAATGGATTCGAGTAACAAGATTCACATGAGGCATTAAGAAGAACTCCCTGATGGGAAGAGATGTTCCACAGAAGAGAAAGTGGTGGAGATTTTCATTGGAGATATTCACACAAAGATAGGACGGCCTATCTCTCAGAAGTGCTTTAGCTGTGGATTTTCTTGGGAATTAGAGTTTCCCAAAGTGTTAGCCCTTTTGGAGAAAAATATGAAAGCTGACACTGTTACAAATCAGCCTTCTTTTAGCAGAGTAGCAAATAAGTCATGCATCAAATCTCAGGTTACTTCCCTCAGCTGAAACTGACTCAAAATAAACAAGGCAGGTAGTTCCAGGTAACAAAATTAGAAAAGGTTTACTAATGGCTTTTATATTTGCATATGCCTGGAGAGAGCCTACATCATCTTGTGGATGGAGAAACAAAAGAGAGAGAAGAAGCACAGCAGAAGAAGAGAGGAGATGGAGATGCCTTGATATGACCAATGACCTTAGGAACGTTCGTGATTTAATTACTTGGATACACAAAGGCATGTATGAAGATGCATTTCAATGGACAGGAAGAGATGCAAAAGCAGAAGGGTTTGGCATGCAGGAAATTATGTCCTATCTAAACCCCAACTGCATTAACAGCAAGAGGGGGTGTTAAGAGAGAGCGCTGGATTCCTCCAACAGATTTCCTCCACTGGCAGGGGTCCTTCCCCATTTTGTGATCCTAGGATCTCCAGGAGAGAAACTGCAAGTGCTGCTCTTCAGCTGACACTGGCAGAAAGGAGTTTCACAGCAACAAGTGTGTTGCTTCGTCCTCCGGCACATCCCAGGTACTCTCACAGCCCAGGCGTGGGGGGCACGATGGGAACAGAAACCCCAGGTTCATAGACTTATAATGGGACTCTTCTTACATCTGGCTGAGGATGGCTCAGGTGATACCTCAGGACTGTGAAGATGAAGAGAGACATGGGTGATTTTGCAAAGCAGACCTGGAATGCAACAGATTGTCTTTGGTTGGGGATGCTTAGGGGTAGATCCCTGCACCAGCATGCAGTTTGACTAGGTGGGCCCAGGGATCACCTCCATCTCTAAAATTCTGGGATGCTCTGATTTGGAGCACAAAGAGTTGCCTCTTTAGGAGAAATGTAACTCTTAACCAATTTCATTCTTGAAAGAAGCAATGAGCAATTTTACTTTCCATTGTGAGAGTCTTCAAAAACTGCACAGATTTTAAAGAGCATTCGCAGTTCAGTTCTTATCCTACTATGCCAAATTTGCACGTTTTTTCACAGAAAACATCATTTTCTGTGCAGGACATGAAATGTTCTGAATGTTCACAGAAAATAATATCTATGGAAAATAACATTTCCACCCAGAAACATTTGCTGTGGCAATAAATGCAGGTTTTTTGTGCCATGTGATGTTTGCACACAGGAAGTCTTGAACCGCAAAGATTCTCATCAGCCCAGGATTCTTCTCATTGGTTTTTCTCCACCCTTGGCAAAAGGTATTGTCTACCTTTTCCAAATATGCTTGAGTGTTCTTCCCTTCCTTCTTTTCTAGAAGTCCCAAGCTGGAATGGCACAACCATCTCTCCCCTTGAAGATCTCCTCCTGATTACAGGAAGTTCTGCTCAGCTTGCTCTTCCAGCTGGCCTTGGTTCCAGAGAACATGCTGACATCAAAGTCCTGCTCCAGGAACTCTGGCACACTCAGACCGGGTCCATTATCCGAGGCTCCGAGTCTTGCAAACAGGCAAGGTGAGCACGAATGCAAAGCAGGGGATCCATCTGTCCCATGGGGGGCATCTTTTAAAGTCCTTTTCAACTCAAGCAGCCTCCGGAGAGAGTTTAGCAATCAATGTATTTCCAAAAGGCACAGGCAGATTTTTTAAAAAATAAGGGAAAGAAGGACGGGGGAAAAAAAAATTAAGAAAGCAGATTTTAATTAAATGATGTTCCCGATTTCAAAAGGAGGCAGATTGACTCTTTTGGTTTCTCAAAAGAAGGATCAGCTGGCCAGATTGTGTATATGTGTGTGTGTGTTTGTTTGGGTTTTTGCCTCTTGATTACTCTCCCTGCCTGAATAGTTGATGGGATTCTAATTTCCTCCAAGATGGATTAACACAAGGCACAATTGCAGGTATTGTCTTGCTGCACACAAGAGGAGACGGCAGCAGCTGCTCCCCTGGAACGCAGAGAGGCTTCTTGAACAATGAGCTCTGGATTAAAGCCATTGATAATCTCATCACACCTAAGAAGATCAGCGGGAGCAGTGGCTCCAGGGAGAAAATAGGCCTATTGTCTTCACAAAGAGTGCCTCCCTCGTTCTCCCCTTCCTTCTCTCTCCTCTGTTGACACCGAGCAACGGAATGCAGAATACTGCAGGAATGGAAGTAAGCCCATGCGCTGCGTCATTTCTGCGCATGGCATGTGGATAGCCCTGCCCTGCCCTGCCATGCAGAAGGGAGGAGGATTGAGGGGGTACAGATGAAAGCAAGAATGGCTTCTGAACTCTGCTGTGGGAATCCTGAAAATGGTGCAATGGCTACAATCCTCTGGGTGTCTTCTGCGTGCATTGCATGCTTCCGGACAGAAGCAGATTGACATTTTTTTGTCCAATGGAGTAATGTCCACAATTCAGTTCAAGGTCACGCAAGTGGGAAGACATATGCAGTGCTGTTGCACATGTACATTCTTGGCCAACATGTGTATATGTCTGCCTGTTGGTTGAATGGCAAGTCCATGAATCCCATAGAGTCTTCTTAGGCAAGGAATCCTCAGAGGTAGTTGTGCCAGTTCCTTCATCTGAAATAGAGCCTACAGTGTCTGATAATCTTTGACAGCCTCTGATCCAAGTGTCAACCAGGACTAACCCTGCTTAGCTTCCAAGGTTAGATGGGATCTGGTACCTTTAAGGTATGTGTGTGTGTATGCCTTTGAGTCACCTGTCAATCTACAGCAACCCAATGAATTTCACAATGCTTTCTTAGACATGGAATCCTCAGTGGTAGTTTTGCCTATTCCTTCCTCAGAAATAGAGCCTACAACACCTGGTATTCAATGGCAGTCTTCCATCGAAGTACTAACTAGAACCAGCCCTGCTTATCTTCCAAGTTCAGATTGGATCTCGTGCCTTCAGGGTATTTAGGTCCGTCCCATCTGGTAAAACTGATGGAAACACTTTTGCTGTCACTCACTGGTGGGGAGGAGAGGGAACAGAAGACCATTCAAACCATGCAAAAGTAGCTGGTCTCATCTCAGTTGTGGAGGAAAAATGAGGATGCACCCTCAGATGGAGAGCACCTGGCTTGTCCTTCCTCTAGGGACTCAGAGCAGCCAGATCTTCATGCTCTAAATTGCCTCTTTCATTCTTTTTCCACTGGAAAGCGAGAGAAGCAGGAGCCCTTCCCGGGGTTTTGAATCCCCCAAGTGGTAGACCAAGCAGAAGGGCAGGAAAAGAGCCCTCTACCACAACCACCACCACCACCCAAGAAGGGACCAATGCATTTGCAAGCTTCACTTATGTGCCTGTCGGTCATCAATAGGATACCAGACCACAAGGATTTCGACACACACACACACACTACATAAGTGTTTTGCTTGTATTTCACTTTATCTTGCAAGGAATCTGGGATCCTTTCAAGGGCAAAAGGCAAAGTACAAATGAAGCAAAGCAAGGCAGGACCAGGCAAGACAATGACCTTTTCTCCACTTTCTCAGTGGAGGTAGAAGTTCCACTTGCTTGAAGCAGAGCTGGGCCCCTTCCGTTGCCATCAAAGGCTTAGGGCGGGGCATGTCAGCTTAAGCTCCCCTACCCAATCCAGATGTTTTTCCAGATTCAGATTCCCCTTGGAACCTCCCCCTGTCCCCACAGCAAGGTGTCCTGGCTGCAGAGAGTGAGCTTTGGCAATCTCTGCAATGCCAGTGTTCCGCAAAACATTTGGAAACGTCTCCCGGCCTTTGAAGTGCCTATCACCAGCTCCCAGTTGCTCCTCTCATTCCATAGTGAATATGAACTAATCCAGCCAATTGGACACAGCTCTCTGCCGAGCGATGAGAGGCAACTGATTTCCCTCCAGCAGGAGTGTGACTCTGCTAAGATTAAGCTGCCTCGTTCCTCCTTCTAACCGACGAGCTTGATTGGGCAGTGAAACCTGTGCCGAAGTCACTGCTTTCCTTTGCTCTTTGACAATCCACTTCCCTCCCCACCCCACCAAAATTTGGAGCTGCCCCAGTATTCTGGATGTGTCCTCCTGCCACCAAGCAGGAGGGTTCCAGAATCCTTCTCAGCCTCACAGCCAAAGACTAAGACCTGAAGCTTAACAGATTCAACAGAGACAAGACAAAATTCTGCACTTAGGCCACAAAAGCCAAATGCAAACTTAAGGGGATGCTCGGCTTAGCAATGGTATGTGTGAAAGGGACCTGAGGATTATGGTGGATCATACGTTGAACATGAGCCAGAGGAATGATGCTGTAGCAAAGAAGGCAACCACTATCTTAGCTTGCATCAGTGTAACCACAGTGTTACCCTGAATTCTGGGGTTCCTGTGAGGGACACCTAAGTGAGCTCCAAATTACAAAGGTGGGAATTAGTCAAAAGAGCACAAGCTAGCAATACGAGAGGCAGGGCAACGTAGTGAGATCCTTTACCCAATGTCTACGGGGTCAGGCCGAGTCAAGGAGCAAACAGAAGTAAAATAATAATTGTTGTTTTTATTAAAATACAGCCAAACAAGTGTATCTCTAGCTTGCCCTAGTTGGGGCTCATCTGGAGTACTGCTTTCAGCTCTGGGTGTCTCGTTTTAGGAAGGATCTAGGCAAGTTGGAGTGGGTTCATAGAAGGATAACAAGGATGATATGAATATGGAGAGCAAAACATTTGAGGGAAGGTTGGGGGAGCTGGGCATGTTCAGAATAGTGAGGATAGGACTGAGCGGCAACATGACCATACTCTTTGAATATCTCAGAGGGTTTCCATCAGTCAGACTTAGCCTGAAGGTACAACAACAACAACAACAACAACAACAACAAGAGCTAAACAAACAGACAAGCAAAGCCTTTAACTCAGAGTACAGATGTGGTTCTTCTAACACTAGCTTTGTTTCTGCCAAGGCCTGGATGCTACACACTCCCCAAGGGGCATGTTACTAACAGGGCGCCCAGCTCTTTAGCAGTAACGAATACTGACTAAGCCAGCCTGTAACGCGGAAGCCACCAAACCAAGAGAAGTCTCAGAACCTCACCAGAGAACCCCTGGGGGGTCTCTAAAGGATCACAGACAGTGGCCTCTTAGCTGAGGGCTTGGCATTTGCAGTGAATCCCTTTACCAGCTCCAGATAATTGGCAAGGACCAGGTATCTGAGCTCTCTCATCAGCAAGCTCAGGGTGACCATCAAAACGTGTTAGCTGCTGCCTGGTAAATATGGAACCCTCTGTGGGGTCTACGGATGACACAGAGGCATGAATCCCAAAATTCTTCTGCTGAATTTCCAGGATCATCAATTTCCCCCAGGGAACTTTTTTCTCTTAAGACGCAAACCAAATTTAACAAATTTTCCTGAATAACAGCAGAAACAAAAAGCTAAAAAAGTGAGCACACCAAGGTGACAGAGGCAGTAAGTTCCAGCACAGAAATCCAGATTCAACTGCAGAAAGAAGAGAGGATACATGGATGCAAAAATATATATGGGAGTGTGTGAAAAAGATAATTTGTGATATAGCCAAATAAATATTAATACAGTCCCTTGGACCAGATGTGAAGGGGCAACAGCAGTTGTGTTAAATCTGTTGCAGCAAAAAGGCTGAGGAATTTCTTGTGAATGTCATGCCTGAGGACTACAGGACCATTTCAAGGGCCCAATGAAGGGCACTTTAGCCCACAGAAGCATCTTCTGACTTTGTGATTTTTATCTATAAGGCTACAGGTCACCAAAGTCATGGCAAGCCACAGCCTGGCTAACACAGGCATGACTTATCTCTTTTTATGATAGAGTTACTAGCTTGATTGATGAAGGGAATGCTGTGGATGTAGCATATCTCGATTTCAGGAAGGCCTTTGACAAAGTTCGCCATGACATTCTTGAAAAGAAGCTGGTAAAATGTGGGCTGGACAGGGCTACTGTTAGTTGGATTTGTAATTGGTTGACCGACCGAACCCAAAGGGTGATCACCAATGGCTGCTTTTCATCCTGGAGAGAAGGGACTTTTGGGGGGTGCCACAGGGTTCTGTCCTGGGCCCAGTGCTGTTCAACATTTTTATCAACGACTTGGATGAAGAAATAGAGGGCATGCTCATCAAATTTGCAGATGACACCAAATTGGGAGGGGTTGCTAATATGTTAGAGGACAGGATCAAAATTCAAAATGACCTGGATAGATTGGAGAGCTGGGCCAAGGCGAACAAAATGAAATTCAACAGAGACAAGTGTAAGGTCCTACACTTGGGTAGAAAAAATGGAATACAGAAATATAGGATGAGGGACACGTGGCTGGATAGCAGTACGTGTGAAAGGGATCTAGGAGTCTTCATAGACCACAAGCTGAACATGAGTCAGCAGTGTGACGCGGCAGCCAAGAAAGCCAATGCAATTCTCGGCTGCATCAATAGGAGTATGGTGTCTAGATCGAGGGAGGTACTGGTACCACTCTACTCTGCTTTGGTTAGACCCCATCTTGAATACTGTGTCCAGTTCTGGGCACCCCAATTCAAGAGGGATATTGACAAGCTGGAGCAAGTCCAGAGGAGGGCGACCAAAATGGTGAGAGGCCTGGAAGCCATGAAGCCCTCTGAGGATAGACTTAGAGAGCTGGGTATGTTTAGTCTGCAGAAAAGAAGGTTAAGAGGGGACACGATAGCCATGTTTAAATATTTGAAGGGATGCCACGTAGAGGAAGGAGAGGGCTTGTTTTCTGCTGCTCCAGAGACCAGGACAAGGAGCAATGGATTCAAGCTGCAGGAAAGGAGATTCCACCTGAACCTCAGGAAGAACTTCCTGACAGTCAGGGCTGTCCGGCAGTGGAATCTGCTGCCTCGGAGTGTGGTGGAGGCTCCTTCCTTGGAGGTTTTTAAGCAGAGGCTGGATGGCCATCTGTCAAAGGGAGTGCTTTGAGGGTGTTCCTGCATGGCAGGGGGTTGGACTGGATGGCCCCTGGGGTCTCTTCCAACTCTACATTTCTATGATTCTATGATTCTATGACTTGTAGCATTTTACACCTCACTGAGGACTTCTCATGGAACAAAGAACGAGCTCTGCTCTACCAGCATGAAAAGGAGGACGTCTCACTGAATTAAGAACAAATCTTGCCTCACCAGCAGCCACCCAGCTGGATATCCAAAGATGGGCTAAATCCCTCTTCTGCTGGGACAGTTCAGAATCAAAATAGGATGAGGAGTAGCCTTCTGGCCTCTGAGAAAGAGAGAGGCAAAAGCAGCTAGCCAAAATCTTCTGCTTCAGCTGCAACCAGTGCCGTGTGCCAGAAGGGTGCATCTAAGAACACCTTGATGGGTAACTGCTGGGAGGAGGGATGGCGTCAGGAGACTTCAACATACTAAGCATGGCAGTCTCTGTGATGTGTTATGTATTGTGATGTTTTGTGCAGATGTTACGGTATAATTATGGGTTGAATTTGACATTTCCATTTGCATTTGTGTTTATGTAGCCCCTGAAGAAGGCCCTTTGTTACTTCGGCCCAGGCCTACCCGGTGATAGCACTTGATATTGCTTTTGATATCAAACCATTTGTCCTTCCTCTGCCACCCCACTCCACGTGTTTGCGAGGTCTCCGGACAAGCACGTAAACAGGCATGGCCGATAATTGCTGGACATTCCTTTCCCCACCCAGGCAGGCAGAACAGAGCCTCTCCGTTGCTTCAGGGACCTCTCCTGCAAACACCCCTTTGCTTAAGCGCGACTCTAAACAAAGGCGCCCAGCTCTGAGCTGATAGTCTTACAAAGCCAAGCTAAACACCTGGCATTTGCATCCTGGCCACACTATTGTTGATTCAGTGCTAAGCCGATCACGTTAAACTTGACCTTTTCCAAAGCTTTGTCCCGCTCCAAACTCGCACTGTTCTCACTGAGTAAGGCATGGCCTGTAGGCACAATTCACCCTATATAAACCCCCCTATTCCGAGACCACCTCGGATCGCTCCCGAGTTCCAGACCACCTTGCTGCCATTTTGTCTGGTGAGGTCCCCTCAGCAAACCACACTGAGCTTTCTTCCCTACCATCTTCCAGCTTCTTCAGGATGACAAGAAAGGTGTTGTATCACCCATTTCCCCAGAAAATCCTTATTTCTAATTCCTCCATTAGCTGTGTGGTTGTGGTGTCTTTACTGTTTGTTTGTCTTTTAATAAAAACATCATTTTTGCTGTTTTAAAACTGTCTGACTGCTTGACTGACCTGACCTCGTAGACGCTGGGTTGCAAGATCCCTGCTACGTTACCCTGCCTCTCGCTAGCTTAAGAAAGTGCTGCAGCAAATTCTCCCCAAAATTGTGTTTGTGTTTAGGTTATTTGGGCACCCCTCCCGGGACCCCCAGAGAACAGGGTAACACCTTGAAATAGATACATAGGCCAAAATGTATTGGGTATGTTCTACAAAAGAAAAAAAAATAGGAACCATCTGCTGAGCATTGAGAGATGTATCTCCCAATTTTCCCTGTGGGTTCCATTGACTGCTGTCTGATATCTGCCTCTTTTATGACCAACGGAAACCTTCTTGGCTCTTGGTGCATCTCTGTTAGTAATCTCTGTCTCCCGTTCATGACCTAGACTGTTTTACAACCCTGTTTGTTGTTGAGCCCCTTGGAACTTCCAGCATTGATTGATGACCTGGCTCTTGATCTCGGACTGCTATCCGCCCACATTCCTCTTTACCTTCCCTTGGCCCTCACGGCATCCCTGACCGCCTGGCGACCCACTCGGCTTCATAGATGGCAGCTGCTCTGACCAGCCAAGCTCTGTACTTACAGGAATTCTATTTAAAATCAGAGCAGGGCCAACGTGATCATGGGGCTTCCCACTTTCCAGGGATCAGTGCTTAAGGGGGGTAATTCTCCCTTCAGGCATATAAAGGGTTAATGAACTGCTGGGGTTAGGTGACATTTATTAGGGTTGGCATCACAGGTCACAAGAGATATTTGCCCAGTCAGGGGGAGAAAGGTGAGAATCTTTGAGATGCTTCAACGGAGAAATTAGAAAAATCCTCAAGAGACCACAAGGTAGAGAGAGAGGAGACACCAAGAAATCAGCAAGGGGGCAAGGAGGCAAGCAGAGGCAGGCATGGGCTGTCTCCTGCCCACCCCACAGCATGCTATCCCAAACAAGAACAGTGATTTGAGTAGTTGGAGTTTACTTAGTTAATTGTGTTGGGTTTCTTTCTGTTATTTTGGAGGTTTGGCTGGTCTGTGAAATCTATCTATACTGTAACTACTAAGCGTACCTCCAAGGAAGAGACTCTCATGATGGGATTATTTCGTTTATCTACTTTACCTGTTTTAGAATAAATACTTTTCTGTAGAAACCTCTCTGTTTCTTCTCATTCCCAGGTGTTCCTTCTCTCACCCAGAAGGGGCGGTGAGGGAAGGGAAGGGAAGGGAAGGGAAGGGAAGGGAAGGGAAAGGAAGGGAAGGGATCTTTAAGCAAAGAGATTGTTAATTCCTAGGCAACGTCCCACTGTGTTGCTGCAGACTGGGTCAGTTCGGTGGGCAGTGACAGCTTGAATCAAGAGAATGGGGGGAAGTTCAAGGCAGAAGTCAGCACTGAGTGGGAAGAAGGACCCCCTTTTCCCCCCATCTCCACAGACAACCTTGACATTGGGGGGGGGATTTAGAGGCCATCAAGTCTGACTCCCTGCTCATTATAGGAAGTGGCAGCTGCACCCCTTCTCAGGGCTTGAAAGCTGTTGGGCCAGGTAGATCTCGTTTTTCACACACGCGTGCGCACACACACACACTGGTGATGTATTTAGTGTAAACAGCGCCTAGGAGAAGTCTGGAAAGTGTGCCCCATCTTCTTATGCCTACCCCACTCCCACCCCTACATGCATGCCTTTTTTGCTCCCCTGAGGCATTGGCGCCTGGGGCACATGCCCTGCTTGCCTCACCCTAGATATGCCTCTGACACAACACACAAATACACACACACACACACACACACACACACACATACAGTAGGCCCTCCATATCCACAGATTCTGTGTTCATCAATTGAACCTGCCACAGCTTGAAAATATTAACCCCCACCCCAAAAAAAGTCCAAAAGCAAACTTTGATTTTGCCATCTTATCTAAGGGACACCATTTTACTACACCACTGTCCATACCGAGACGCACACATCCACAAACTCTGGTATCCACGGGGGACCTGGAACCAAACCTTAGCAGTTATCAAGGGCCCATTCTGTATGTGTGTGTGCATGTGCGTGTAGTTTAAGAAAATACAATAGAACAAAAAAGAAAAAGAAAAAGAATAATCATTAGCTATAACTAAAATTAGAAAGTATGCAAAGGAAGGAAGAAGGGAAACGTTCAATCTGCATATCAACAGTTTTATGTAACCATCTTATCTCAGTCTCTCTGGTTTCCCTAAGTGGCTACACACTTCTTTCTGTTATCACTAAATTACTAATAGTCAAATCTAACACCAAGCAGATCATCTTTATCTTTCCTGGAAAGGTTCCTAAGGGGTTTCCACCCTTCCAGAAATCTTCCCAAGGACCCATCTTGATTTAAAACAGTCGGTTTGTCCTTCTCAGCCAAGTCCATGGCTTCTGCATTTCACTTTTCTGGGGCTGGTCTTGCCAAGTCTTTCCAGGGCAAGTCGGATTTTAGATAGTACACAAGGCGCCGCAGAATCCTTCCCTGCACCTCACCCAAAAACAGATATATGGTCAGGTTGTTACCCTGTATGTTGGGGGTCCCAGGAGGTGCTCCCAAATAACCAAATAAAGTACAAGATGGGGAAATTAAGCTCGAGCACTCTCTTAAGCTAACAAGAGGTAGGGTAACTTTGGCTAGGATCTTGTACCCTATGTCTACGGTTTCAGGTCAGAGAGTGCAGTCAGACAAGTTTTAAAAGTAGCAAAAATAACATTTATTGAGCACAAATAACATGAAAGACACCACATGCACACAGCTAACTAGAACTAGAAATGGAGAGCTTTGGGGAATGGGTAATACGACACCTGGTCTCGTAGTCCTGGAGAGAAGAAGAGGTTCCAAGAAGGGAGGCAGACTCAGTTATTGGGAACTGAGGAGACAGCTCACCAAACACAGCGGCAGCAAGGCTGGATAGAAGTCAGGAGCGATCCAAGGAAGTCCCAAAAGTAGGGACTTTTTATAGGGTGGATTTTACCTACGGGCTATGCTATGCTCGGTGAGAACAAAGGAATTTTGAAGCTGGACAAAGGAGTTGGAAAAGGTCAGGTTTTGCATGATGAGCTTAGCGCTGGATAACAATAGTATGGCCAGTACGCTGATGGCCCGACATAAAGGACTGGCTCGGCTCTTGGCCGTGCGGCTTTGTGTAGATTTGCGCCGAGCAAAGCCGGTTTGCAGGGAGGTTTTTCCCTAAAGCAACGGAGAGGATTAAGTTGCCTGCCTGAATGAGGTTTTGGAATGTACAACCATTAACGGCTGCGCCCAATTCGTGCTTGTCCGGAGGGCCTCTGCAAACACGTGGAGTAGGGTGGCAGAGAAAGGTCAAGCAAAGGCCAAATTGTTTGATATCAAAAGGATATCTAGCGCTCCCACCAGATATATCATAACCGTGATAGCAAGGTAGGCCATGCTTCTGCACACAAATGTCACTAACAGCATTCTGGCCATTTATCTCCCCAAAATGAGTTTGCCCCAAGTTTTGAGATCTTCAAGGGAGGGCTTTCTGTTGTTTCTACCACCCCCACAAGTGTGCTTGGGGAGGACATAAGAGAAGAGATCTTTTCAGCAACTGCTCCCACGGAGGCTGTGGAACTCTCTGACACAGGAAACTAGACCGTCCCATTCCATTTTCTGCTCTATATCCACCAGCAAGAAAAATATCATTTTTATTAACAGAGGCTTTGGGCTATTCACTGGTTACCACAAAAATGAGGAGGTACTGTGCATTTATTCTCATTTTCATGTTTCAAATCCTTTTAAATCAGTGCTGGTCAAAGGAGAAAGAGTCCATCACAGATGCAGAAACAATGGACAGCTAATATCGATTTGACTCATTTATATTTTCTTGCAAGGAGGAGAATGAGGACATTATGGGCCTTTCCACACTGCACTGTTATAGTGCTATTATTCCACTTTCAACATGCTGTGGAATCCTGGGGTTTGGAGATTAGGGAAAGACCTTTGGAATTCTTGGTCAGAGAGCTCTTTGGCCTCAGGAAACTGCAAACTCCAGGATTCCACAGGAGGTTGAAAGTGGAATAATAGCACTACAACAGTGTAGTGCAGAAAGGCCCTATATTTCAACAGAAGTGTGGTGTCTATTAGGAAGGATATTGACAAGCTGGTGGGTGTACAGAGAAGAGCAACCAAAATGATAGAAGGCCTGGAAACTATGGCCATTTCTGCACTAGCCTGTTATAGCACAATGATTCCACTTTCATCATCCTCTGGAATCCTGGATTCCAGAGGATGTTGAAAGTGGAATCATCGTGCTATAACAGGCTAGTGTGGAAATGGCCTATGCTATCTTATGAAGAGCAGCTTAGGGAGCTGGGGATGTTCAGCCTGGAGAAGAGAAGGTCAAGAAGGGACATGATAGCCATGCTTAAATATTGAAAAGGATGTCGTATAGGAGATGCAGCAATAGCAATAGCAGTAGCATGTGTGTTTCTATACCACTTATCAGCTAAGTGCTCTCTAAGCAGTTTACAGTGTGTTAGCTAATTGCCCTCAACAAGTACCCATTTTACCAACCTGCAGAAGGATGGAAGGCTGAGTCCACCTGGAGCCCAGCAGGATCAAACTCACAATGTTGTGGCTGCAGTACCGGCATTTAACCACTGCACCACTAGGGCTCCCGCTTGTTTTGTGCTGTTCCAGAGACTAGGACACAGAATAATGGCTTCAAACTACAGGAAAAGAGTCCACCTAAATAGTAGTGAGAACTTCCTGACAGTACGAACCGTTTAACAGTGGGATCCACTGCTGCCTCCGTGAAGTGTGGTGGAGTCTCCTCCTTCTTTGGAGGTTTTTGAAGAGAGGCTGGATGGCCATCTGTCCAACGGAGGGCTTGGAATGTCTCTTCCTGCATGGCAGAATGCGGATGGACTGGGCAGCCCTTGGGGTCTCCTCCAGCTCCATGATACTATGACTTCTTTGATTCTGTAAGCAACTGGAAGCTGTGTGGCAAACAGCCCTTGCCAAAATGCCCTCTTCTGCCCATCCTTTCACAATGGACAGGATTCTTGTCCAATTTTTCACTTTGGGACCCTACCTGGGCCGGTCATGGGTCCTGACTTGACCCTTGCTTGGAAAGGAACTGATGGTTGTTTATCTCCTCATCTCATCCCAGTCAGATGCAGTGTCAACACTGGGCTTGTCCTCTCCACCCAGCTCTGCAGGGCCTGAAAGCAGAGTCTTCAAAATGCCCACAGGCATTTTGCAGAATATTTTCCCTGCCTCATTGTCAGAAATAACACCATGATGGCCCTTTTCTCTCTCTCTTTCTTTCTCTTTTCCCTCTGCCAAGGACACTGTAAATCCAACCGCGTCTTTCCCTCGGAAAGCTGTATTCGTTCCAGCAGTTATTTATTAATAACCTCCTTAGCTAGGGAGTTCTAATCCCAATTGGAGTTATTTGGTGTTTTGTTCAGGGGCATAAATTACCAGCTGAAACAATCCCTGTGATTTTTCATTTGGACAACCTGTGGCACAAAAGGCTGCTCATTAACTCATGTGCCGGGAAGGAGGACAACATGTGCAAAAGATAAAAGAGAGAGAGAGAGAGAAGACGAGAGAGAGAGAGAGAGAGAAGAGCCTGAGAAGCAGCTGTTGCCTGGAAAAAAAATGATGCAAGCTGACAATGAAGATGTAACTCCTCTGAGTAAACATAAATGTTTGTGGGTGCGTAGCCTGAATCTTAATGTGTTCTTAACTAGAGTGGAGCCATGGAATCAATTAGATTTACCTGTTTGTTGACTCACCATTCAACATTTCCACTAATAGGTCTATTCCCGTAGGGATTAGCCATCAGGATTTCTGCCTTCCATGCAGCTAGCCCATTTTGATTATAACTATTTTGGGTCTGGGAAAATTGGTTTTCCAGGATCCTTCCAATCCTTCTTCTCCTTGGACCTTTCCACAACTCATCTTTTCTCAGTGCTGGGGTACGGTGCTCAAACGAGCAGCCTCCAGAGAGAAGATCTCATGTCCAGGGTCCTTCGGCTCCACACAAGCTGCCTGCTGGTGCGACTGCCCCACCTCTTCCTTTCGCAGTGCAGCCTGGGACCTTGCCAGGCTGCACTGAGACAGGAAGCACAACCAGCCTGGCTCCCGAGGCTCAGCATGCACAGCAAGTGCACGTGGGGCCCCGGAGCAATGCCCGACCATGCACCATTTTCAGCTTAAAGCTGAAAATGAAAAAGTGCATGAGCGGTGCCTGCCAGGCCCTGGAGCATCGCATAAATGTGAGTGCGTCATGTGGACCGCTCCTCACATTTGGCGACACTCAAGGGGCCCTTTTGCATGGAAAATGCCATACGAAAAGGGCCCTCCTCCTCTTCTTCTTCTTCCTAGAATCCTAGAATTCTAAAGGAAGACACAGTCAAAGCACTCCCTTTGGGAGACAACCATCCAGCCTCTGCTTGAAAGCTTCCAAAAAAGGAGATGCCACCACACTCCATTCAGGCAGCAGCAGATTCCACTGTTGGACAGCTCTGACGGTCAGGAAGTTCTTCCTAATGTTTAGATGGAATCTCTTTTCCTGAAGTTTGAATCCATTGTTCCATAATGTCCTAGTCTCTGAAGCAGCTGCAAACAAGCTTGTTTCACCTTCCATATGACATCCCTTCAAATATTTAATCATGGCTATCTTCTTCTGCACAACTCTTACAAGGTAAAGCTCCTCATCCTGTTTTTCACCATATTTTCCTAGGTCCATGGATTTTTCACACAGCCAGAGGTCCCATCCCAACAATGTTGGAATGTACAGCTGGAGTCCTATGGGTGTCTTCCACATTTGTCCTTCTACAGAAGCAGTTGGACATCTTTCTCTGCTGCACTCTGTTCAGTTGAAGGTTGCAGAAGCAGAGTTGTATTTGTGGTGCAATTGTGCCTTATACATTGGCCCTTTCCGCACCTTACCTTTTTCTGGTGATGGGGTGTGGAGATCACACAAGCAGCCTCTGGCAAGAGGCTCTTGCATCCCTGTTACTTCAGCTCCGCACGAGCTGCCTGCTCACGCAAAAGCCCCGCCTCTTCCCTCCGCAGTGCAGCCTGGGAGTTTCCCAGTTCAGCCTGGGAATCTCCCAGGCTGTACTGGGACAGGAAGCATGACTGACGTGGCTCCGGAGGCTCCACACACCAGGTAAGTACATGCGGGGCCCAGAAGCAATGTGCAATCACACACCATTTTCATCTTCCAGCCAAAAATGAAAAGGTGTGCGATTGGCTCCTCCTGGTCCCTGGAGCATCTTGCAATTGTGAGTGCATCATGCAGATCGCTCCTCACAATTGCGCGAAGCTTCAGGTGCCCTTTCGTATGGCAAATGCCATGCAGGAAGGGCCATTGTCTTCACATGTGCCTTCAAGTCAGGGCTGACTTCTGGAGACCCTCTATGAAAGTTTTCAGGGCAAGATTTCTTCAGAAGAGGTTTGTGCCAGGATGCAGGGCCAATAGATGTTTGCAAATAGGTATCCAGTTGAGGGTTCAAAAGTATCCCAGAGCACCAAATGCTTAATCACTGCAGTGTTGGATGCCACTTGGCGTACAGCAAGGTGGGGAAAGATCAGAAAGGGAAATGTGAAACTAGTGGGAAGTTGTTATGGGAACAGGCATGGCAAAGATAGGGAGACAGAAACTTATCCTGGCTCCTAGGGTGAAAGATATGTAAACAACAGAAGAATCTGGGAAAAACTGATACTGGTGGGGTGATGTCATCTATGACTTTCACCAATAATTGTGATGTACACCTAACTTTGTATGACAAGGTATAAAACCTGTAACCATCCAGCGTACAACAGTCTCAGCCAGTGGTGGATGGAAGGTTAATGGCTCCCAGGGCAAGAGGGAGGGGCAACCAGCGGGAACAGGCTGACCAGTGGGCGGGTGGGGTGAGTTGGGGCGGGAGGGGGAGAGGTAAGTGGAGGGGGTAGGGTGACTGGTGGGTGGAAGTGGGTGGTGCAAATGGCAGCGAGGGTGGGGTGAGGCAAACGGTGGGGGAGAGGTGGGAGGATTCCTTTTTTTGCATCCCTTCACAATGGCGCCCAGGACAGGAGTCCCAGTTGCCCCACCCCAGATTGGCCCCTGATCTCAGCAACTTTTAGGTTGCTTGTTTGCTCCAAATAATCACTTCTGTTGTAACTGACTGCTGTTTGTAAGTGAAGCTATCCAAGACATGACAGATTGTCACCTTCCTCTAAGGTTGAAAGAGTGGGACTTGCCCAAGGCCATCCTGAGGGTGCCCGTGGCTGAGCAGAGATCTGAACCCTGCTCTCCTTGAGCCTTCCTAGTCCAACACTCAGACCCCTACACCGCAGTGGCTCCTTGCACACTATGAGCTGCTAGGCCTCGAACTGCAAACCAGGCCTCAGATTCTGTACTACTCGTGCGTCTAAGCCTCTGACTCTAAACCAGGCCTCACGCTACAAGCTCTGTGGCCATGTGCCTTCAAACTGGCTCTGACTTACAACTCTCTTCTCCTTGGGTTTTCTAGGAAAGATTTACAAGTCAAAAGAGGTTTCTGTTGCCCTCCTCTTAAGACGAGAGAGTGGGACTTGCCAAGTCACCCAATGGGTTTTCATGATGGAAGAGGGATTTGAATCTTGATCTCCTGGGATCCTAGTCCACATCCAAACCACTATGCCAAGCTGGCTCTCCAGCATTCTTCAGAGGAGGTTTGCTACTGCCTTCTTCCAAGGCTGAGACAATGTGACTTGGCCATGGTCACCCAGAGGATCTCCAGGGCTGAGCAGGGATCGAACCCAGGTCTCCTAGAGTCCTAGCCCAACCGTCACTGCCCCACACTATCTCCACAATGAGTTTGCAGATGCACATTGTGTATTCCCCTGCAGACATGAATTCGCCATGCACATTTGGTTACACATTCAATTGTACAACATCACAATTCACTAATGAGCTGGTACTGCACAATTGTCATAGAATGTCATGAATGTAAATACTATGTTCTTTCTCTTGATTGCTGATTCTTGACCATTGGGTACTGACTGATGAAATGGATAAGGGAAGTTAGTCCCAAATTTACTTTCTTTCTCTGCAAGAATATTGTCAAGGATGGGACAATCACAGGCCCTTTCTGCATGGCATTTTCCATGCGAACGGGTGCCTGGAGCGTCACGTGATTGTGAGGAGTGATCTGCACAACACACTCACAATCGTGCGATGCTCCAGGGGCTGGCAAGGGCCAATTGTGCACCTTTTCATTTTTGGCTAGAAGCCAAAAATGGTGCACAATCGCGCATTGCTCCAGGTCCCCGCGTGCACTTACCTGGTGTGCAGAGCCTCCGGAGCCGCACCGGTCACATTTCCTGTCCCAGCACAGCCTGGGAAAGTCCCCGGCTGCACTGCGGAAGGAAGAGGCGGGGCTCTCACACAAGCAGGCACCTTGTGCGGAGCCAAAGGACCCCGGACACGGGAGCCTCTCGCCAGAGGCTGCTCGTGCAATCCCTCCACCCCAGCCCAGGAAGAAAGTAATGTGCAGAAAGGGCCACGGAGCTGACGCCCTCAGGACTGGAAACTGAAAACCCACTGGGTGTCAAATTCTGACATTAAACATCAAAATATTTGTGAAATATTCATAAGACTCTTTTGAGAACATCTGGAGAACATCTGAAGAGCAGAGAGATTCCTCGGAGAGCCTCCACTGTCAAAACTCAAAAGACAGGAGAATGTTGGGGATACTTTGAGGGTTTTCCCTGAAGTGTGAAGCCCAAATTTCTCTGTGATCCCACCCAGAGGGAAAAAAAACAGCAAAAAGCTCAGGGAAGGGGAAAGAGACGCCTGAACCTCAGCACAGCTAAAACCTTTTTGATCTCTCCCCAAGAGTCATTTTCATACCTGATGAGTGTTTGGCGACGTTGTTTTCCAATCATGCCACTCAGCCAGCCACGCAGATACGGCGGAAACAGTAATTATGCTCAAGAACCTGTTTGATAATAGCAGCTGTGAATTCTGAGCAGTTTTTCAGTTGCAGCCTGGGGAATAATTTCGAGGATGACTGAAAGGCAAGGAAGGCCGGGCTGTCAGTGCCACATCCAGGATTAAAGCGGTGACACGGCACAGCCAGGCTGGATCTGTCTTGGAGGGTGACAGCTGCCAGGTCACGCCCGGGGGACTTCTGGATGAGGAAAATATGCCACACTCATGCCATCAGGGTTTCCAGATCCCAGACCCTGACCCGGGTGGGTGGGTGGGAGGGAGGAATCTCAGGGCAAGAACAGTGACTTGAAAAGTACATTGTGCATTTTCCTCAATTGTTGGACTTGGTCCTTTTTTATGTCAAAGGTGTACTCCATGCAACTGCAGGGTTGATGCTGAATGTATCATGCTTAACAGCATCACCAGGGCTCTATAACATCACAGGATGTTTTCCCAAAATAGTAGAAAGCCTGGAAATCATGAAGCCCTATGAGAAATGCTTGAGGGAGCTGGAGATGTTTTGCCCGGAGAAGAGAAGGTAAAGAGGTGTCATGATAGCCATGTTTAAATGTTTGAAGGGATGTCATACAGAAGATGGGATAAGTTTTTTTTCTGCTGCTCCAGAAACTAAGACACTATTGAGCCGTGACTTCAAACTTCAGGAAAAGAGATTCCACTTAAATATTAGGAAGAATCTCCTGATGGTAAGAGCGGCTCAACAGTGCAATACACTGCTTTGGACTCATATGGAACCTCCTCCTTTGGAAGTTTTTTAAATGGGGGCTGAATGGCCATCTGTCAGAAGGGCTTTGAGTGTGTCTTCCTGCACCGCAGAATGGGGTTGGACCAGGTGGCCCTTGGGGTCTCCTCCAACCCTAGGATTCTACTATTCTAGATTTTGGCCCAGAAAATCCAGAAGCCTAGAGAGTCCCAGCCAGGGGTGCAGCTACTGGGGCAAGGGGAGACAAATACATTGCCCCTCCATAGCAATAGCAATAGCATTTTTTTTAATACCGCTTATCAACTGAGTGTTATCTAAGTGGTTTACAATGTATTTTAGCTAATTGCCCCCAACAAGCTGGGTACTCATTTTACCGACCTGCAGAAGGATGGAAGGGTGAGTCAACCTTGGAGCCTGGCAGGATCGAATCCACAACCTTGTGGTTGCAGTACTAGCATTTAACCACTGCGCCACCAGGCCACCATAAGAATTCTGACCCCCCAATGAAATTTCCCTTCAACCCCCAAGTTTCTAGTGTGGCAGTACTTTAAAACTTCATTGGATCATTTAGAAATACAGAAAAGGCTCAGGAATGTGATACCAAGGGAAAGTGAACACAGCAAGCTGAAGAGTTTCAGTGCAGATAATTTTCATTACTTCTTTCTCTGCAATGTTGGAAACATTGGGACTCAAGGAAAATTACATTGGAAGGCAAAATTCTCATTTGTGGGGGGAAAAGACCTTCATTTCTCTCTCTTTACCCCAAGTAGCTACACCCCCAGCCCTGGCATCTTACTCACCATAGAGACAGACTAGCTTCAGAGGTTTATTTTATTATTTATTTCTTTATTAAGTTTATACCCCACCTTTCTCCCACGTAGGATCTAAGAGCCTCCCTTCTAGACCACCTAAACCAGCAGCCGCAGGGCCTCTCATGTCATTGGCCCTTTCCGCACCTTCCCGTCTTCCAGCGCTGGTGTGCGTGGATCACGCAAGCAGCCTCTGGTGAGAGGATCTCGCATCCAGGGTCCTTCGGCTCCGCACGAGCTACCTGCTCGCGTGAGAGCCCCATCTCTTCCTTCCGCAGAGCAGCCTGGGACTTTCCCAGGCTGCGCTGGGGCAGGAAGCACGACCGATGCGGCTCCAGAGGCTCCGCACACCAGGTAAGTGCACGTGGGGCCCATGAGCAATGCGTGATTACGCACCATTTTCAACTTCCAGATGAAAATGAAAAGGTACATGATCGGCGCCTGCTGGCCCCTGGAGCATTGCGCGATTATGAGTGCATTGTACAGATTGCTCCTCACAATCGCATGATGCTCCAGGCGCCGTTTCGCATGGAAAACGCCATGCGAAAAGGGCCATAGACTGGTCTTCCCATGTTTTTGCACTGCTTCTTCCATTTCTTTCGTCCCCTACTAAAGAAAATCCATTGAGGAGGGAAAAATTGCCACTGCAGTCTAGGAACTATGTCTTTCCCCCTAGCATCTAAGAGTTGCTCTTGCTGTTAAGTGCTTTCAAGTCAACTCCAACCCTGACCATGAGAGTGTGCCTTAAGCTTATCATAAATCAGAAATGTCTGGAAGGCATGCATCCACAACTGATGCTTTTAGAACATCTACGCCTGCCTTTTAGAACAGTACCATTGTCCATGAAATTGGAAGCTCAGGCGACCAAGTCAGAGGTCTCTGTAGACCTCCTCTAACAGATATCACACTATCTGGCAAGCAGCAACAGAGCAAGAGATCAGGAACCTGTTTTTAAGTGTCCCAGGCTGGGACTGTAGGAAGAGCACTGATGAATAATCTCTGCCCAGAGGATGCCTGGGAAATCAATACAGATTTATTACTCGAGCCACATAAATGGAAAAAGGAGGAGCCGCCTGTTGCAGATTTTGAAGGATGTCTTCTCTGGCAACCAGACAGCAGCAGCACCACTGCCAGCCTGTCAGTTGGCTTCTCTGAACGGCTGCCTTGCCGATGCCTCTAATGTGTCATTTCAGAGTGAGGTTCCCTCCTCCTTTCCTAATTATTATGCATTTAAAAAAAACCTCCATGCAAATTTCTTTAAAGCGTGGCACGTGTTAACGGCGATTCCACCCAGACATCTCAAAATGATGTCAATTTCCAACGTGCATTTAGACAGCTTTGAAGAAAGATATGCTATTTGTCTGCAAATAAATTATACCTCTGGATAAATAATATATACGGGATGGTTTGTGTTGATTTTTTAAAAAGAACACATGTTATTATTATTACTTTTTTTCTGAAGCAGAAAAGAATTATAGTCTTCTGCAGCTGTCTCTGTCACTTCAGGCAGTGCCTGTTTTGGAAAACCTGTCCCAATTTTTTTTTTCTCTCTCTGCCAAATCTTGTTTAGCGATGTGCAAAACTTGTGCCTTTATTTTGGCTAGTATTTAGACCTTTCGACACCTGGCAACATGTGTTCACAACTCCTACTCCTCAAATGAAAATTCCTCTCCCTTGTCCCTACACACATACATTATATAGTTACGTGGAGTTGCACGGTTATTAACAATGCAAGATACGCAGACGACACCATATTACTTGTAGAAAACTGTAGACTTTGGAATGACTACTGGTGAAAGTGGAGTTACAGTTGGATATTAAATCTAATATATAAAAGTCAAACTTTGTGAGTGTCTGTGTCGGGCAGCCAAAGACCTCATACGATTGGCTGTGTGAGGCTAGAATTGACTACCTAAGAAGATTCTATGGAATCCTGGGGTTGGCAGTTTAGGGAAGGGCCTTTAGAATTCTCAGCCGGACAGCTCTTGGGCCCCAGGCTGGTTGCGCTGGAGACGAGGCCTAGCAGCAAGAAGGAGGAGGTCCGTGTATTCCCTCAGAAACCGAACATCTGTATGTTAACAACTCTGAATACAGATTGGATTGGGGACTATGGGGAAAAGTTACAGGTGCTGGACAACACAAGTTGGGGAATTAGAGACACAGGATCTCAAATCTGTGTATTTCAGCCACATCAAATTCCTAAGGTAAGATAAGGTAGTTCCTAAGGTATTTCTAACAAGAGTTACCTATGAGAAAATAAAATCCCTGGTAACACTGGGTAAATACATGGCATAAATATAAAGGCAAAAGTAGTGGCCACAGATCATTTATATAACTCTAACGTGGGTAACAAAGATATTGAAATAATTAAAAAATTCTTATACTTTGGCTCAGTAATAAACCAAAATAGAAACTGTAGTAAAAAAAAATCAGAAGAAGACTAACGTCTTAGAAAGGCAGCCTTGAAGACTTACACAAAATCCTCAAGTGCAAAGATATATCACTGAATACCAAAGTCAGGATTGCTCATATTTCCAATTTCTATATATGTTTGTGAAAGCTGGACAGCGAAGAAAACTGACAGGGAGAAAATCAGCTAAAAGTAAAAAATGGAAGTATTAGCAAACCCAGAGGACTAGATCGGAATTCAAAATGACCTTAACAGATTAGAGAGCTGGGCCAAAGTCAACAAAGTGATTTTCAACAGAGAGAAATTAAGACATTGTACTTAGACAGAAAAAAAATGAAATACACAGATATAAGATAGGTGACACCTGGCTTGACCACAGTACATATGAAAAGGATCTAGGAGTCTTAGCAGACCATAAACTGAACATGAATCAACAGTGTGATGTGGAGTCAACAAAGCCAACACAGTTCTTGTTTGCATCAGAAGTATGGTGTCCAGGTCAAGGGAAGTGATAGAATCACAGAATCATAGAATCATAGAAATGTAGAGTTGGAAGAGACCCCAGGGGCCATCCAGTCCAACCCCCTGCCATGCAGGAACAACCTCAAAGCACTCCCGACAGATGGCCATCCAGCCTCTGCTTAAGAACCTCCAAGGAAGGAGGAGACTCCACTACACTCCGAGGCAGCAGATTCCACTGCTGGACAGCCCTGACCATCAGGAAGTTCTTCTGAGATTCAGGTGGAATCTCCTTTCCTGCAGCTTGAATCCATTGCTCCTTGTCCTGGTCTCTGGAGCAGCAGATAGTGCCACTTTATTCTGCTTTGGTCAGTCCCCACCTGGAATCCCTTGTCCATTTCTGGGCACCTCATTTCAAGAAGGATATTGACAAGCTTGGAGGGCATCCAGAAGAGGACAACCACAATGGTAAAAGGTCTGGAAACCATGAAGCCCTATGAGGAATGGCTTAGGAAACTTTATATGTTTAGCAAAGAGAAGGTTAGGAGGTGTCATGATAGCCATGTTTAAATATTTGAAGGGAAGTCATATGGTGGATGGGCCAAGCTTGTTTTCTGATGCTCCAGAGACTAGGATACTATGGAGCAATGGATTCAAAGATCCCATCTAAACATGAGGAAGGCCTTTCTGATGGTCATTGAAGTCCAATAGTGGAATATGCTGCTGCCTCAGTGGAGTGTGGTGGAGTCTTCTCCTTCTTTGGAGGTCTTCAAACAGAGGCTGGATGACCGTCCATCCAAGGGAGTGCTTTGACTGTGTATTTCTGCATGGCAGAAGAGGTTGGCCTGGATGGTCCTGGGTGTCTTGTCCAACACGAAGATCCTATGATTCTATGACTGAACAGAGGCCACTGTACTTTGAACATATCACAAAGAGACATGACTCCTTAGAAAAGACAACAATGCTTGATAAAGGGGAAGGCAGTCGGAAAAGAAGAAGGCCAAATTACAGGTGGATAGACTCCATCCAGGAAGCCACTATGGTTGCCTTGAGTTTGCAAGACCTGAGCAGAGCTGTTGATGACACAGTAACCTGGAGATCTGCCATTCATAGAGTCACTGTAAATCAAAGCTGACATCAATTAACTTTTATACCACACACTGCTTCAGCTAATTGGTTTGAAGTTCTCTTATGAGCTGCTTTGATTTCCATTTTGGGACGAAGGTGTCAGATACATAAATAATATTCTTTTGCAAGGCAGATCTGAGACAATCTCTGTCTTGCTTCCCTGCCGTGAGCTTAGACATCTGTCTACAGCAGGGCTGGATCATCTCAGGCCTTCTGGGAGTCCCAGTTTGTCCCTTTGGGGCTGCTCAGATGACAACATTCTGTTCCTTGTGACTTCTTCATTGTCTGAACCGCAAACCCCAGGATTCCATAGGATGTTGAAAGTGGAATCATAGTGCTATAACAGCCTCGTGCAGAAATGGCCTCTAATGGGCTTTGAAAACTGCTTTCTCACAGCAGGAATAAGATTGCTAAAATTACTTGTTGCTTTCTCCAAGGAAAAAAACTACTGAAAAATCATATCCCTACGCCAGAGGTTCCCTCCTCTTTTTCAGTGGAAAATCAAATGCCTCCTCCCCACAACACGGCTTCCAACAGTCATACCCATGATGGCTCAATGGTGATGAATACTGGCAGGGTTTTTGTTTAATTAATTAAAATGTTCATGTCCCCCCAACTTCCACACACTCACATTTCATGAGAACTCAGGGTAGCACTGCAATTTAACTGACTTAAATCAATTTAAAACAGTAAAAAACAAAAGAAAACAGACAGAAAGCATATTAAACAACAGAAGAAATTACAGAAAAGTAGTTTAGAGCCAGTTAAAGCAGTTGAAAACCATTTGAAATCAATTTGGACCCAAGGGGTTTTTTTTGCTCCCACTGTTTCTGAATCTTCCCCTAAATCTCTTTAGCCAATCACCTTCCTAAGATAAATTGTATGCCTGGTGACACAATTTAGCATTATTTCCACTTCTGTAGGAATGACCTAAATCTCCAGCACATAGAATCATAGAATCATAGAAATGTAGAGTTGGAAGAGACCCCAGGGGCCATCCAGTCCAACCCCTGCCATGCAGGAACACCCTCAAAGCACTCCCGACAGATGGCCATCCAGCCTCTGCTTAAAAACCTCCAAAGAAGGAGGAGACTCCACTACACTCCGAGGCAGCAGATTCCACTGCCGGACAGCCCTGACTGTCAGGAAGTTCTTCCTGAGGTTCAGGTGGAATCTCCTTTCCTGCAGCTTGAATCCATTGCTCCTTGTCCTGGTCTCTGGAGCAGCAGAAAACCAGCCCTCTCCTTCCTCTACGTGGCATCCCTTCAGATATTTAAACATGGCTATCATGTCCCCTCTTAACCTTCTCTTCTGCAGACTAACCATACCCAGCTCTCAGAAGCCTGAGGAAGCCACTAGGCAAGGAGATGGAGCAAGGGACCCCTTCTCCCCTCCAGCCCTGGGGGTCCCTGGTCCTTGGGGGGGGCTGGAGCAATTGCACCAACTGAATGGTGCATGGCAGGGGGTAGGACGGGTTGGCCCTTGTGGTTTCTCCAAGCTCAGTGGTTCTACAATTCTATGAACCTTTTGTCATCCAGCCTTGCTGACTCTCCAAGGGAGCTCAACCCAAAGTTGCAGAGGATTGCAGGCTTGGTGGTATTGCATTTGTTCTTGGTGAATATTGGGTTGGATTGACCATCTCAGGGGCCAGTCTGGCTCACAAGCACCTTGCAGAAGGATTAGCTGGCCCCAGTGCATTCTGGAGCTCAGTCTCAACCTCTGCCTAGCAAATTCCGGAAGGATTTCCTCCAAGAGAGAGGGAAGCTGTATGGCGTGAATCTTCTGAGTGGGTAGCAGAAAGCAGAGGTGTCCCTGGCAGGAAAAGGAAAATGAGAATATGAAGACATGTGTCAGACTTTCCCAGAACTCCTTCCTTCTGATTTCATAAGGGAAATGCATTATTCACAGCCACTGTGCAGGAACACCACGTCTCCCTGCTCAGTGTCACACAAGGAGGTCACTTCAGCAGCAGGTGTTTTTGTCAGGGATTTTTTTTCTGAAAGATAATCACATCCCAAGATTTCTGCTGATTAGTTCAAATCAACACATGAGAATCTGCTCATGAACCAGGTTTTGGAGGTCCAGAGGGGGCATCCTGCTGTGGAGAGCACAAGGCTTTGGTTCTTCTCTCCCCTGGGTGATGTCCTCCACCACAGCCTGATTACTATTTCTCCAAGAATACCTTGGAAAACCCAGGATGGCCTCCCTTCCTTGCAGAAATTAAACAGAGCAGAAGCAACTTCCCTGTTTTCAGGTTGAGCAGCACTAGCAGTGTGTGTGCGCCCCCCAGAGGACAGGAGAGGGCAAACCGTGCTGGATGCAGAGACGGAAGAGGGGCCTCATCCTGGCCATTAGTCTTCATGATGGCATCTTACATTGCGTGCCCTCTAACATCTGGCAGATAAAAACCAGGAGCCACGTGGCCAAGCAACATCAGCGTGTGATCCCGATCACAATGAACGAGGAAAAACACACCAGCTAGAAGAAGCTGCAGCAGTTTGTTTTGTGTGAGTCTACAGCAGTGGTTCTCAACCTTCCCAATGCCACGACCCTTTAATACAGTTCCTCATGTTGTGGTGACCCCCAAACATAAAATTATTTATTTATTATTTACAGTGTGGGAAAAGTTTCCAGAGTGTCGACCCTGGCCGGGGGGGGGGAGATCCCAGCACCTTTGTCTTTTGCGCCAGGCACAGCTCACCCCCCCAGAAAAGCACTGCCTTGTGGCCCCCCAGCCCTTCCACAGTGCCCCCCTTCGTGGCGAGCGGGGCCGACTCCATGGCAAGGAGTGGGCCTGCACCCCGTGTTGCCACCGCCTCCCCAAGCCGGCCCGTCAGACGGAAGGTTCTCCCGGTAGTGGAGAAGGGGAACGATTTCAGTCCCTTCTGAACACGGGGCAGGAGGACACGAACATGTGGCTCACGCTTGCGCACCACCACCGAGGAGGGAATGCAGCCTAAGACCATCAGAAATATATATTTTCCAGTGGTCTTAGGCAACCCCTGTGAAAGGGTCATTCGACCCCCAAAGGGGTCCTGACCCACAGGTTGAGAACCACTGGTCTACAGGGAAGGCAAGGCAAGACAAGGCAAGGCTTTGAGTTAATTCAATGCAAACTACTTTTGCACCTTGAACTCAGTTTGCAGCAAAATCCTCAGAAGTAAAGCAAGGACAGAAAGAGAAAGTGGAAGGAGGAGAAACAATCCTAGAATCCTAGAATTGGAAGAGAACTCCCCAGGGTCCTCCAGTCCAAGTTCATTCTGCCATTCAAGAAGATGCAAGCAAAGCACTCCCAACAGCACATCCAGCCTCTGTTGAAAAACCTCCAAAGAAGGAGGAGAGTCCATCACACTCCACGGAGGCAGCTGTGGATTCCACTTTCAAACTGCCCTTACCATCCGTAGGTTCCTCCTAATGTTTAGGTGGAATATGTTTTCCTGTAGTTTGAACCTGTTGCTCCACAGTGTCCTCGTCTCTGCTGGAAGAGCAGAAAACAGCTTGCTCCATCCTCCACGTGACATCCCTCCAAATATTTAAATATGTTCTCTTGGTCTCAGGTGGGGAGCAAAGATGTAGCTACACCTTTTTAAAAAAAGTTTTTATTGGAAGCTTTCCAATAAAAACAAATAGGAAAACAATGAAAAGAAAACAGAAAAGGAGCAAAGAACAGGGGAAAAAAAAGGAACAATTAATATTGATTTGCAACTTTCCTAACAATGGTTAAACATTTTACTATATAAGATAAGTTCTCCAAATATATGCTATTCAAGCATTTCTTCAGTTTAACCAAAGCTATTAATTATCAAAACCTTCAGTTAACATGTTATTCTCACTTTTCTGCCTAAAGACAATGAAAAGTTCCTGATCACTCAAAAAAATGACCACAAATGATTTTTCTCTAATTAATGTTGGTAGTTTGTCCATTTCAGCTAAGTCAGTTAATTTCAACTTCCAGGCTTTGTTCGTTGGCATTGTGGCATTTTTCCACTTCTGTGCATACATTAATCATGCTGTGTTGGTCATATATGGTAATGATCTTCCATATTTCAGCTCCTTTTAGTCATTCCAAAAATCCTAATAAATACAGTTCAGGTGTCAATTGCATACTGGCCTTCAAAATCTTCTGAATAATGCCGTGTATTTTCTCCAAAATTCTTTGGAGATGTAGCTATGTCTCTGAGATCATTGCACAAAGAAAGCACCATGGGCACATTGTCCATCAGAACATGTTGTGCTTTAGGACACATTGCACAATGGAAGGCAGTAAAGCACAATGGAACATCTTGCATGGCGCCCCACTGCAGATCATCACAGCTCACTAGAGTAGCTGCGTACCATGTCAGCGATGTAACTCCATCACCACAAAGTTACACAACATAGCCTCAGAGGCAGGATCTCTGCTGAGTCGTCTAGAAAATTGACTTTTTTCCCTTTACAAGGAAAATCATAGAGTCATAGAATCATAGAGTTGGAAGAGACCACAGGGGCCATCCAGTCCAACCCCCCTGCCATGCAGGAACCCACGTCAAAGCACTCTCAACAGATGGCCATCCAGCTTCTGTTTAAAATTTTCCAAAGAAGCAGACTCCACTGCACTCCATGGAGGCAGCGGATTCCACTGCCTAACAGTTCTGACCGTTGGAAAGTTATTTCTGAGGTTCAGTGGATTCTCTTTTCCTGTAGTTTGAATTCATTGCTCTTTGTCCTAGTCTCTGAAGCAGCAGAAAACAAGCTTGCTCCACCTTCAACATGGCATCCCTTCAACTATTTAAACATAGCTATCATGTCCCCTCTTCACCTTCTCTTCTGCAGACTAAATATACCCAGCTCCTTAAGACACTCCTCAGAGGGCTTCATGGTTTCCAGACCCTTCACCATTTTGGTTGCCCTCCTCTGGACGCACTTTAGCTTGTCGAACTCTTTCTTGAATTGAAGTGTCCAGAACTGGACACAGGATTCCAAATGAGGCCTAACCAATGTGGAATAGAGTGGTACCGTTACCTCCCTTAATCTAGACATCGTACTCCTATTGATGCAACCAAGAATCATGTTGGCCTTCTTGGCTGCCGCATCACACTGCTGACTCATGTTCAGCTTGTGGTCCACCAAGATCCCTTTCCACAGCAAAGCAGCATGGAATTGTCTCTCAAATGAGGAAGGGGGAAAGTCTGTGGAAACATAGACTTGGCAGAATCATGCATGCCTGCTCCAGGTGCCCAGGAAGTGTGCTGCTGAGGATGCCCAACTCTGTTCCAGTGCACTATGTCACCACAGAGAACGTCAGAGACCAGGAATACGGAAGGGAGATGCTTTCCTTTCCTGGCTCCTGGGTGGGTGGAGAGCCTCCTCTTGAAAGGCACTGAATCTAATAAACTCCACATTTCTAGAGCACTGCAGAAGCTTTCTCGCTTCCTCTTCCCACCACTTATGACACACATGTGCACACTTCATAACTTTCCAACACAGCCCAAGAGGGTATGCCTGCAATGCCGCCATTATATTTCAAGGGCTTTTCAGCAGAAGGCATCTCTGCCAAAATGCTTTCCGTGGAATAATACACTTAACAAAACAATACATATTTAAGCAAACAGTAACTATTACTGGACTGTGTTTGCTTTTAATAACAAAGCAAAGGAAAAACAATGTCATAAAAACGCCCAGATTCTTCTGAGATCTGCATAGCACGCAAGCACAGCTTGGACCAAATAAATGTTTAATAACAGTCTGAGATGTCGGTTGACTTTGCGGGTAGTTCTCTGAGTAACATGGATGTTGGGCAACTCATTAGGTTGGTATCCTGCTGGCGTTTTATGCACACATAAGCTCCCTCATGAGAGTCAGGGTGGGATAGCGGTTTGAGGGTTGAACTACGACGCTGGACACCAGGGTTCAGTTCCCTGCTCGGCCCTGGAAACCCACTGGGTGGCTTTAGGAACATCACATGGGCCATTTCCACCCTACGCTCTTCCAGTGCTATTATTCCACCTTCAACCTCCTGTGGAATCCTGGGGTTTGGGTTTTAGGGAGGGGCCTCAAAGGCCATCCTCAAAGGCCCCTCCCTAAATTGCAAACCCCAGGATTCCGTAGGATGTTGAAAGTGGAATAATAGCGCTATAACAGCCTAGTGTGGACACGGTCCCAGAAAACCCTTCAGTAAGTTTGCCTTAGGGTTTCCAGAAGTCAGAAACAACTTGAAGTCATACAGCAGCAACAACAACAACCAAGTTCCCTCATGCATGCAGTTGTAGTTTGAATGCCAAGGCATTATTCAGTTCATTGTTGCAGAAGTGGAGCTCCACAAGAGCAACTATTGCACTGGGAGTTGTGCATTCTTGGATGGTGCGTGTCTATTTGTCAGTGCCTCCATTGTGCCTCTTGATTCTGTAGGATTGAAAATGGGGAAAGCATGTGGTCAGATATTTCAGCAGGACAATGGTGGTGTGGCACAACCACCATGGCACTTTTTGCATGGGCTTTCTGTCGCGCGAGAGCCCCCTGAGCCTTGTGGGAGTGGGAGCGTCGCTCTGCACGACGCACTCCCACTTCCGCGGCGCTCACGGGGCTGACGCTGCGCGAGCCAGTATTTTTTTATTTTCAGCTGGAACCAAAAATAAACGGTGCTCGCGCAAGGCTCCCGGCGGTGCCTGGCACTTACCGGAGCGCGGAGCGCCGTCGCAGGCGAGCCTGTCGCGCTTCCTCCCCGCTTCCGCCCCCAGAGCCGCCTACAGCTCCCAGGGAGCACTGCGGAAGCTGGGGGTGTGGCTGAAGAGCACCCGTCACGGGAAAAGACGCCGGGTGCAGTAAGGAGGCGGGGTGAAGCGGCGGCGTTTCGGGAGATGGTTGTCGCGCGAGCCATCCTCCTCCATCGCGCAAGCGCCGGCGCTGTGAAAAGGGCCCATGTTATTATATGACACAAGCATGACGTGGGACCCTGGCTGCACTTGTTGGACTATGATTCCTAGAATCCCCCATCCAAGTAGGCCAAGGAGAGTTGGAGTCCCAAAACAGTCACATTCTCTAGCTTTCCGCAGCAACAATCAATTCAGTGAGGCAGGGGACAGCGGTTCACAGGGAGAAAGTTGGTTGGTTGGTTGGTTGGTTGGTTGGTTGGTTGGTTGGCTGGTTGGTTGGTTGGTTGGTCCCCATTATGAGACCCAAAGCAGCTTGCTATATAAGTAGCGTCAGTGCCCGGGATCCTACAAGAAGTTTATCTAGCATAAGTCTCTGCATGTGGAATTACACATGAATTGTGCTACACAGCCCTTGGGTTGAATAGAACGTTGCACAACTGAGCCAAGATACCACTATGTTAGTTTAATAGCAGCAGCAGTCGTGCACCATCAATGTGTGAAATGCGACACTTAATACACAGCCAAAGGTACAGTAGGGATCCAGTGGCCTGCATGGGCAACTCTGTTTCTGCAACCTTGAAGATTCTAAGGATGTCCCACTACAGACAAAAATGTCCAACCACCTCCATAAGAGCACTAATGTTAATGTGGGACAAGAACAGGACTCCTGGCATTGTATATTTGTGTGTGTGTGAACTAAGCTTCCCACCATGGAAATACTAACCTGTTGCATGTGTATTCTTTCTTAACTGCCACTTTGTATATACCACTGAAAAGGGGATTATTTTGTGTCCAGGCTCAAGGATTGCTAATTGCTGCTTCATTGTAATTCAAAGGCCTCCCATCACTACGGTGTATTTCAGGTTAGGGAAGACTGGGAGAAACCAAAAGTAAAGATGCTTTGAGAACAGAGCCGTTTGGAGATAACAAGAGAGAAATACGAGGGGTCCCCTTTGCCACGGGCATATAGGGCTGTGGCAAGTACCAGTCTGGGAAAGAAAAGCCAGGAAAGACACACGAAAGGGTCAATGAATGGTTTGCTCAATGAATGATTTGCATGCTTAAACATGCAGTAATTACCTGTATAAATTGTATGCTGTGTGTAACCTCCCATTTTGGCAACTTCTGTGAAAGTGTGCAATGTTGCTCGTGCTAACAGAGTGACTTTTCCTGAGTGGGGGTTATCCAGCACATGGCATTTCAGCAAAATAACCCCTTTTTCAATGTTAAATGCAAAGTTGCAGTTAGCAAAGAATATACATTCAATAGGTTAGTATTTTCATGGCAGGAAGCTTCACCTAGCAACCTAACAGTCTGTGCTTGTGTGTGCTTTTAAGTCACCTATTAACTTATGGTGACCCCATGGATTTCACAGAGTTTTCTCATGCAAGAAGTACTCAGAAGTGGTTTTGCCAGCTCCTTCCTTTGAAATATAGCTGACAGCACTGGGCATTCATTGGTGGTCTGCCATCCAATGGTCTACCCACCAGGTCTACCCACCAGGACTGACCTCCTTAGTTTCCAAGGTCAGACAGGTTCTGATGCCTTTGGGAAGTTTACTCCCTGCCATTATATTTACCAGTCTTAAAAGAGACTTCCCAACTTGTGAATAGGAGAACATCCCACATCTAAGACATCTGTGACTTAAAATATTTGGCTGCCAGTTTCCTCTATGTGGTTTAAAGTCATCTCCCCCAACTCTGAACAGGGACTTTGCTGCAGGTGTTCATCTAGGCAGCATGTAGATGGCCTCTTCTTCCACCTGGCCTTCAATCCTCCTCCTCCTCCTCCCCTCCTCTTCTTCTTCGTTTCTTCCACCTCTTCTTCCTCCTCCCCTCTTCCTTTTGATCACTGAGAGCTGCAGTTCAAAGTGATGCGCCAGAGCACTTTGTATTCTGCAGTCGCTGCAGAGGGTAAGTTTCATTTCAGTGCTCTGCCTCTCCCTCCACTCAGAGCTGCCACGGCTGCTCTTTCCTACAAATCCTTTTCCAGAAGTGATTGCAATTAAAAAATGTTATTAACATTGGTGTTCCCAGGCTCTCCAACGTACTCAAGAACTCCACAAGCACCTCTTGGCTCAAAGAACCTCCTTCAACATGTTGCTCCTGGTAAACTGGGATTATACCTGCTCCCTTCCACAAAAGCATGCGCACACAGTCTCTGCGGGAGCTGGAGGGTGAGACTGGAGGGCAGGGCCCGTACAGAGCATGGACTGCACGGAAACAGAGGGGGAAAGTTGGGCTAGACTCCTTGGCTGAAACCCTCCTGGTCAAGGAGACAGAACATAACTTTTCACACACAGAGTTACATAGCAACTATGCAATGCTGTGTTGTCAATGAATTGTGATGTTCAGCAATCACTGTGCAATCAAAATGTGCACACATGTGCAGCCATGCATAATGTGCATTCAATCTATGTGCAATGGAGTGCATGAACAATATAATTAATATAAATATAATTAAATTTTCAACAGGATAAAGAGCAATTTAAAAAACAAACCAGTCCATTAAAAACCTAGGGATATAGACAGTGCATTTCCCAGAAATAGCCACTTCTCAAGGCCTATGGGAGCCAGAGTGGTGTAGTGGTCTGACCATCGGACTACGACTCTGGAGACCAGGGTTTGGTTCACCATTCAGCCATGGAAACCCAGTAGGTGGCCTTGGGAACGTCGCACAGTCTCAGCCCAGAAAACCCCATGATAGGTTCACCTTAGGGTCACCGTAAGTCTGAAACAACTTGAAGATACACAACAACAACCACAACAGCAATCAAAACACAAAAGGGCACTGAAAGGACACCATGGAGGGATCCTTCTAGAAAGGGAGGTCCAGACCCAGAGAGCAGCCACTGGCCAGGCCCTGTCTTCCATGCGCCCACCACATGTATCTGTGAGGGTGGTTGGACAGAGAGACGGGTCTCTGCTGAAGATCTCAACATACCAGCAGGTTCACAAGGGAGAATTTGGTCCTTCAGAGAGCCTGGGTCTGATGCCTGCAGGGCTCTCAAGCTCAAAACCAATTTGTTGACTTGTAGGACTTGAGCGGGTAACGCCAGCGTTCTCTCCACTGGACCAGGACTCTGTGGCAGGCAGGCAGGCTGGCCGGTTCATCAGCCTAATTGGAGCAGAAAGCCTTCCCCAAAGGCAGCCATTTTAAGTAAACTGGAAAAAAAGCCTTCAAATTTCTGCCAAAGTAAATTATTAGACAGAGTTAATTTGCGTAATGAATTCTGAGCTCCAAATTGGCCCGCTAACCAAGAGTATTAGCTGTGAAAGGTAAACAGAACAGCTCCTTGATCAGAATTCTGGGGGCTGAGAGGCAGATCAATGTCAGGAATGGTTTGCTTGTGAGTTGCTCAGGGACCGCCTGTTTGTACACCATTGGAAATGGGACACACTTTGGGCCTGACCCTGAAAAGGAGGGTCTCCAAGGATGCTATTGAGATGGACTGTGATCAGCAGAAACAACTCTGCATTTTGTTACCCCAAAACCTGGGTGACTCAGGGGTCCACTCGTGATGCCAGTACCTCCACGTGACAGAGAGGAATTAATTACATCAAAATTAGGAGGCCTGTGAGAGGTGGGTAACTTTTTTTTTTTAATTTTTTTAAATTTTTATTAATTATATAACTAAATCACAAATACAAAACAAGAAAAAAAAGTTAAACACCATGTGATATACATAATAGTGAATTAAAAAAAAATAATTTTTTTTCTTTTTCTTTTTTCTCTTCTCTTAAGCAATACTAACTTTCATTGTTATTTTGCACCTTTATCCTTAAATTTATAAATCTGTTCAACTATTATAATTTCACATTTAATTCAATATTTTTCACATCCCCTTTAATCTATTTCTATTGTTAATTCTTTTAACTTTTTTTTTAAAAAAACATTGACATCACTTATCCTTTTAAATCTATAAATCACAAGTTTAACACACACACCTACTAAGAGTTACAAAATATACAACATAAAAGAAAAACAAAACTAAAACTAAAAAATACCCACCCCCCAGAGCCAACTTTTTATTTAAGCCACTTTCCAAAATTGCCATTCTTCTTTTGACAGGGTAGTATTACTATCTCTTTTCAGAACTTTATCCAAAAATATTTTCCAAATTTCTTCAAAATCATTCCCTTTAACCAAACCTTTCATAAACCTAATTCTACATGTTAGTTTATCATTAATTGCGATTTTCCACACTTCGTTATACCATTCCTCTATTTGAAATTTTTCATTTGCTTTCCATTTTTTTGCTATTATTAATCTCGCTGCAGTTAACAAATTTGTTATTAATTCTTTCTTTACTTGAGTACACTCAACCTTATCATATATAGATAACAATGCAATATTTGGACATACTGGTATATCTGCTCCTATAATCTCTTTTATCTCTTTAAAAACCTTTTGCCAAAACTCCATTATCTTATTGCAATTCCACCACATATGCATATATGTACCAATTTCTTGACATCCTCTCCAACATAATCTTGAATATTTCTCATCTATTTGATTTAATTTCACTGGAGTCAAGTACCATTTCCACACTAATTTATAATAATTCTCTTTTATTCTTATTGATAATTTTTTTAAATGACGTTGTTTCCAAAGAGAGGTGGGTAACTTAACAAGATCTTTCCACCTATGCTTATGGGGTCCTCACAGGAAAGAACTAGCCGGAGATTCAAAGGTAAACTAAAATGTGTTTTATTGAGGGGAATTCACTCACATATGCACACAAGATAAAACAGTCACACGTTCACACAAGACCTAAGGGAGAAGAAATTATGGGTGGCAAGGCTGAGGGTTTTGGGCCATAGTTACCAACCTAAAAGAGTAGTGAAGAAGCAGTGGAGTGGCTCAGAGTTGTGTGTCTAGGGGCAGTACACAGCTGGGAAGTAAACTGGCAAAGAGACACTCAGCAATTGGTGAACTGCAAAGCACTTGCTCAAAACTGGGAATTTTTATACTCTATTTCCCTCCCTGAAGGAGTGTGAGTTAATTGCTTTCTGACAGAGTAAACAAAAGAGGTCTGGAATGGACTGATTGTCTCAATGGCCCTTTTCGCACGGGCCTTTTCTCGCGCGACAGCCCCGTGAGCCTCGCGGGAGTGGGAGCGTCGCTCCGCACGACGCACTCCCACTTCCGCCGGGCTCACGGGGCTGAAGCGGCGCGAGTGCGGGTTTTTTGATTTTCGCTTCGAAGCGAAAATCACCCGTACTCGCGCAACGCTCCCGGCGCCCGCGCACACTTACCTTTCGTGCGGAGCATCGGGGAGCCAGACGGGTAGCGCTTCCTTCCCTCCGCCCCTGCGGAAGGATGGGACGGGGCAGGGCGCTAGCGCGACGGACGCGACACGTCCTACTTCGCGTGTGCGGGGGGGCGAACGCAACAAGCGCCTTTCTCGCGTGCGGGGGGGATGGAGGGAACAGGCTTCTTTCTCGTGCGAGCGCGCGGGGGGAATGGACAGACGCGCGAGCCGCCGCCGCCGCCTCCGGGAGGCTGCCGCTTCCCCGCTCGTTCCTTCGCCTGCGGAAGGAAGGAGGGGGAAGCGGCAGCCTCCCGGAGAAGGCTTCTTGCGCGAGCCGCCCTCCTCCATCGGGCGAGCGCCGGCGCTGCGAAAAGGGCCAATGTCTCAGTCGCGTAATGTGACTGGGGAAGGTTTTGGTAGGAAATGCACACAGTATGGGTGCTTGCCTGCTACATCTGACTTCACTATTGTTTTCTGAGGCTGGGCAGTTGAGAAAATTAGCTAACAGCCATTCCGGCCCTTTCTGCACCTTACCTTCTTATAGCACTGGGGTGCAGGGATTGCGCAAGCAGCCTCTGGTGAGATGCTCTCGTGTCCGGGGTCCTTTGGCTCCGCACGAGCTACCTACTCATGTGAGAGCCCTGCCTCTTCCTTCCGCAGTGCAGCCTGGGACCTTCCTGTGCTAGGGCAGGAAGCTTGACTAGGGCAGCTCTGGAGGCTCCGCATGCCAGGTAAGTGCGCGTGGGGCCCAGGAGCAATACGTGATCACGCAGCTTTTTCGGCTTCTGGCAGCAAATGGAAAGGTGCACGATTGCCACCTGCCGACCCCTGGAGCATCACGCGATTGTGAGTGCATCATGCAGATCATTCCTCACAATCGCGCGACGCTCCAGGGGCCCTTTCGCATGGAAAATGCTGTGCGAAAAGGGCCTAAGTCAGGCATTCCAACTAATTCATAATGAACTTACAACCTGGCTATGCTGAAGTAACCTTTGACCTGCTTTCCAGCCACTGTTCCTTCTCCACATGGCCTTTCAGCCATAAGAGTGTATAATTTATATTTTATGTCAATCAAACATATCTGCCAATTAGACCATAGCTATATGGGGGGGGGGTGTACAGCTGCTAACAATTTGCACAGAATGCACTGAGTCACTTTGTGGGAGCTCTTGGAACTCACAGCACTGGTACAGGGGGCACTGGGAAGTTCTGGGGGTCCTGGGAGTATTGGGGGTCACTAGCTTTTTCCTGAGCTAAGTGGCCCCAAACATTGAAACTTTTCTCTCGGGGGCAGATGCTCCAGTCCCTCGACCACTTTGGTTGATCTCCTCCGCACCTTTTATAGATATAGAATATTCTGATAAAAGGGTAGCTGAGGAAGCAGCAAAATTCCTCGTATTGGCTGCTAACTCCAGTAAAACAATTCTACAAATGTTGCAGTAACCCAGGCCCCCTTTCATATGAAGTGATGGTGACTTAATTACAGATGAATGACTATGATGAATCTGATAAACACAATTTACACAATTTTAATGGTCTGAATTTAACTTAACTTTCTCTCAGATGATATATATATATTTTAGATCTCCAAGAAATATGTATTAATGGAATTCTCCTATGTTGTTATTAAGTATTGCAATTTGCTTCTTAATGTATTTTAAATAAATAAACATGTTTTAAGGATGCAAATGTATTTTAAATGCAAATGTGTTTTAATGATAACGATGTGCCTTACGATTTGTGAACTGCAATAAACGAGGATGATGATGATGATATAGAATATCTCTTTTAAGCAAACAAAGAAAGGAGAGGGGGGGAAGTGGGGAAAGGAATGCGGCAGCACCTTTAAGACTAATGGATTTTTAATGTTGCATGAGCTTCATGGATACAAACCCTCTTCTCCAGATGCAGTCCAGGTTGACATCCAGGCCTCTGCAGATAACACACGTTTAAACCATTGTGGGGGCAGGAATGGGTTTTTTTGGGGGGACTGATGACCAGAGAAACACACAGTGCTGCAGATGTGGTCACATCATAGATTTGCACAAGGCACGTAGGATGCTTGTTTCATGTTCACTACCTTTTATCACATGAATTTGTCTTTTTCACACTAGCTTCACATTGTATGTGTATGCATTTTCAAATCATCTGTTGACTTTTGGAGACTCCATGAATTTCATAGGGTTTTCTTGGGAAAGGAATACTCAGAGGTGGTTTTACCAGTTCCTACCTTTGAAATGTAGCCTACAGCACCTGTTATTCCTTAGTGGTCTACCATCCAAGTACTAACCAGCACTGACGCAGTTTAGCTTCCAAGATCAGACAGGAAATGGTGCCATTGGGGTATTTAGGCCTGCCCTAAATAGGTTTATCTTAGGCAAGGAATACAGTCCGCCCTCCTCATTTGTGGGTTTCACTTTTGCAGATTTGATTATTCATGGATTATTTGCTGTCAGCTCTGCTGCCTCCCTAGGCCATCTTTAATAGGGACTGCAAGCCTCATGAGACAGAGAAACTCCAAAAGAGGCTTGTAAGTCCCTCTTGAAAATGGTGTGGGGCAGCAGGAAAGGTGGCAGGAAGCCTCACCAGCCCCCCACTTCTGCCTTGTGAAGGAACCCTCACACCTCAATGCAATCCACAGTGGGTTGAATATGGTGGTCATACTTTTTTGTGTGTTAAGTATGGTTTGGGAGGGCCTAGAGTTATTTCCACTTTCATGGTGGTCCTGTGCCCCTAACCCTAGCAAATATGGAGGATGACTGTACCTAGAGATGATTTAGTCATCTCTTCCTCTGAAACGTACCCCACAGCACCTGGGATTTATTGGTGGTTTCCCATCCAAGTACTTACCAGAACTGACCCTGCTTAGTTTCTGAGGCCAGACAGGATTTGGTACCTTCAGGGCATCTAGGCTGCACAAAAGGGTGACATGTGTGGAGGGAAGGTGGATGATAGGACTTAGGCAGACCGCACTAAGTCCTCCCTCATACCACTGTGCCCTGACCAACGTGGCTCAGAGGCAAGCAAAACAAACATTCAGCACAGTTGAAAACACAACAACAAGAAGCGTGTGCAGCAGAGTATATCATGCAACACTTCTCTGACCCCAAAAGCTGCCCACCAAAAACACTAGCACACAGTGTTGTCATCCAAAAATATACCTGGAGGCTTTTTATTCTTCAGTTCCAATATATACCTCTGTACAGGTTTGCAGACCCTCCAACAAAGGTTCAGCATCACATCACCATATCAGGTAGAGATATGCTCCGGCAAAACCTCCAGCCAGAATCAGGGAGACCGAGAGAAAGGCGTAGCAGAGCCTACCTCTTTGTATATACAGGTAATAGCTGATGTAACCCCAGCCTGGATTACATGTCACCAAGGCTGATAAAACCCCTTGCCCAGGTTTCATATCACTATGACTCAGCCCTATTGTCACATGGGAATTAATACATACTTGCACAGTTATTCCCAGGTGCTTTCCTGCATGCACATCATAGTATTTTTAATTGGAACATAGGGCACAGCAATCCTTTTCCAACAACATGTTCATTGACCTTTCTGTCCCAACCTCAAGATCCCTTTTTTGATCAGTCACTGCCAACTCAGATTCCCACCAGTGTGTATGTGAAGTCTGAAAACAAATTGCCCACCAATGCATCACTTTGCACCTGTTGTTGTTCTTGGTTCCACACTACATCACACTGCTGTCTGCCTTCAAGTCAGGTCCAGCTCATGACAATCACATCCATTGCCACTGTTTCCTTCCTCCAGAATCTTCCTCCAACCCTCCAGCCACTCCACTATGCCAGCTTTCTATCCAAGCATTTTCTTGCCAAGATCTGTTCAGAGGGGGTTTGTCGTTGCCCTCCTCTAAGACTGAGAGGGTGATTTGCCCAACATCACCCTGTAAGTCTCCCCAGTGGGGCAAACCCTGGTCTCCCAGAGTCCTAATCCAGCGTGCGAAACACCCAAACATGCTGGCTCCCTTGTTGTTCCTTGAAGTTGATCCCAGCTAAAGCCAGTCCTATGCTTGGGCTTTCTTGGCCAGGTTTCTTCAGAGGAGCTTTGCCACCATGGCCTTCTTCTGAGGTTGAGAGAGTGTGAGTTGGCTAAGGTCTCCCCATGGGTTTCCATTATTAGGTGGGAATTTGAACTGAACCTAAGTCCAGCTCTCAAAACATGACCACACTGGCTCTATTAACTGCCATTCTAGATGAGAAATATCTAAACAAAGGGAGTCCCTTCAGGGTATCAGCCAGGAGCTGGATGGAAGGACAGAGTTTGGTCGGTTATTTCAAGCAGGGCCTCCACTACTACTACTACTTCTTCTTCCTCCTCCTCCTCTCTCTCTCCAGGTGGTGATGATGAGTGGTGGTGTTCATACTCAGCGTGAAACTGGATGGACCAATGGTCTGACTCAGCTCACTCAATCACTTTCTGTGTCACCCCTAGACCAAGGGCAGTGGTGGCTAGTGTCTTCCATCTCATTGGGCAGTGGTTCTGGTTTGGGTTTTAGTCATAAAACAAGATGAGTCCACCTTCTATGTGATACCCCTTCAGATATAGCTGTCATGTCGCCTGTCAGTATTCTCTTCTCCAAGGTAAACCTACCCAGATCCCTCAGTAATTCTTCCAGATCTTTGGTCATCTTGGTTTCCTGTCTCTGGACACATTCCAGCTTGCCAGTATCCTTTTTGACCTGAGGTGCCCAGAACCGGACACAGCCCTGGGGGCTGACCAGAGCAGAACAGAGTGGGACCTGTTACTTCCCTTGATCTAGACACCAGACTCCTGTTGATGTGGCCCAAAATCTCATTGTCTTTTTTGCCCACTGAATCACATTGTTGGCTCATGTTTTGCTGGTGGAATCCTATCCCCCAAATAGGTCCAGCAGCTTGGATACCTCCTTTAAAGTCTGGACTGAAACCATTTGTACTGATACAGCATCATGCACCAGACAACCCAAACTCCAAAGAACACACTCAGAAGTTAACAGTACCTTATTCACTCAAAGAACATCAGTACAAAAGCTTCCAATCTGCTAAGAAGGCACATCCCTCAACATTTCACAGTTAAAAACCAGGACACCTGTGGCCGAGAAGCATCAAAGTGTGTTCAAGATAAATGAAAAAGAGCAGACAAGCTCAGAGAGGCTGCAGCAGTTTGCTTTTGCCTAAACCAACTGGGAAAGGAAAGTTTCTCCTTCTTCTCCTCTTTCTCTTCCTCCTGCTGGGATATTTTGAAAGTAGCTGAAAAAGTGGGATGACCAAGAATTCACCAGGGTTGTCCACACCAACCTGAGAAAGTCACAGGGATGGCACTGCTTTTCAAACCACCAGTTTGCATGCAAAGTAGTTAGAAGGAGCAAGGAGTCCTCCTCAGCACACTTGTCCCCAGGAGGTGAAGAGAGACAGTTCCCCTGAGCCGCAGTATCGGCTTAATTCCCCTACGGTGCAAAGCAATCCATCTTATTGCGTCTTGCATTCCCAACACATTCTCTGTTTGGGGAGGGAAGAAGTCACAGCTGGAGCACAGCGCTAAAGGGCACCCAGAAATGAGACCCATAATCACTGTTAGGCTAGATCCACCCAAAGGAGGTGAGAAGGCAACCAAAGTCAAATGAATGATCACCCCAATCTCCTGCCTTGGGGGAAGCCAGGGCCCCTGCTGGGGATAAGCGATTCTGATGTCACCAGCTATTAAAAAGCAACAACAACAGCGTGTGATTCTTAACCTTTTCCCCGCTTTTTCCCGTGAAAGAATGGGGTGCCTGCACGCTATTTGACCGTGATTTAAGAACCATTTTCCATCAGCCCAAGGGAGTCAATGACTTTGTGGAGCACAATATAATGTCTAGTAAAACTCCAAATTACTAGTTGCCAAGAAAGTCGGCACATGCTTGTATACCACATCTGCTTATCAGGGACAAACAGCAATAAAATTAGCCATGGAAATCAGTTGTGCATACTAATGGACAGGCACCCTCGCTAACGGGAAGCAAGGGAGGACCCAGAGAAAGCCTAGGAGTTTTTGCAAGCGGAAAGAGGGGATGGCTGGGGTTGGGGAGGGAGTGGGATCACTTGCCTGCTGCCAAAGGCCTAAGAGAGGGAGAGGCTGCCAATGCCCCAGAGCTCAGTGCACGTGTTTGTGTGTGTGTGTGTGTGGCCGGGATGCAGAGAGGGCAAGCAAAAGAGAGACCGTGGCTGTATAGACATGGGCCCCGCTGAGCCATTTTGGAGCCAGGCAAGGCATGGAGAAACCACTTTTGATGCTGTATCCCAGCAAGGCTGCAAATATATAATTGCCCCCACCTTCCTTCTCACTTGTTTCTCAAGAAGTGGAGGACCTGTGGGTCAAGATATCCTTTCTTCTAGTCTCATTTCTGCTGAGAACTCACGGAGACGGGCCCACTTCACATCCCTTTGGAGACAATGCTATTGTTGGCCTTGTACAGACACTTGAGATCTGTTAATGTCCCCGTACATGAAACTGCCCATAAATAGAAACACAGATGAACACCAGGGTGAAATAGACCTCTTCCCCCGTCTCTACTATGATAGAATGACTGTGTTTGCATGTTTTGTGATTGTATTTTAGATTGTACGGCTTTGGAGGGATCCACTGTTTTTGGTTGTTTGGTTTGTAAGGCACCGTGTACGTAGACGGTGCTACATCTATGAGTGATGACGATGATGATGCTTATTTCAGAAGCCCTGGCAGCAGTGTTACCCTGTATGTTGGGGGTCCCGGGAGGGGCACCCAAATTACCAAATAAAAACACGAGTTGGCGGAATTTAGCTCGAGCACTCTCTTGGCTAAACGAGAGGCAGGGTAACGTTAGCAAGGATCTTTTAACCCAGTGTCTACGGCTTCAGGTCAGAGAGCAGGCAGGCAAGTTAAAAAGTAACAAAAATAACAGTTTTATTGAAAAATAAACAGCAGATAAAAACAACACACACACTAGCTAACTTGGAAACAGAAATGGGGCTTTTGGGGAAAGGCAATACGACACCTGGTCTCGTAGTCCTGGAGAGAAAGACGGGGTTCCGGGGAAGAAAGCTGAGCGTGGCCATCTGAGGGGAGCTCCTTGGACAAACCGGCAGCAAGGCAGGATGGAAGTCCAGGGTGATCCAAGGAAGTCCCCAAAGTGGGGACCTTTTATAGGGTGGATTTTACCTACAGGCTATGTTATGCTCGGTGAGAACAAAAGGAGTTTGGGGCTGGACAAAGGATTTGGAAAAGGTCAAGTTTAGCATGATTGGTTTAGCTCTTGATGACAATAGTGTGGCCGGTGCGTTGATGGCCTGATATAAAGGAATGGCTTGGCTCTTGGCTGTGAGGCTTTGTGTAACTCCGAGCCGAGCAGGGCTGGTTTGCAGGGAGGTTTTTCCCTAAAGCAACGGAGAGGCTTAAGTTGCTTGCCTGAATGGGGTCTTGGAATGTACAGTCATTAACGGCCGCGCCCGTACGTGCTCATCCAGGGGACCTCTGCAAACGCATGGAGTGGGGTGGCAGAGCAAGGTCCAGCAAGGCCAAATTATTTGATACCAAAAGGATATCTAGTGCTCTCACCCAATGTATCATAATAGCGATAACAACAGCTATGCAGAGGCATTTTTATGGACCCCCCCAGGCCCCCGGGAGCATGCCCTCCAACTGTCCTGCTTGGGGAGGGACTTTTTCAGTCACTTTTGAAAGGTACCTGTGATGACAGGGAAGAGAGCCAGTGTGGTGTACTGATCTGAGCACTAGACTGCGGGCCTTCCCACCCTACACTGTGACAGCCCTGTTATTCCATTTTCAACATTCTGTGGAATTGTGGGCTGTGTAGTTTCCAAGAGCTCTCTGGCTTTGAATTCTAAAGTCCCCTCCCTAAACTGCAAACCCCAGGATTATTCCACAGGGGTTGAAAGTAGAATAACAGCACAAATGCCATTATGGGTGTCCCCACAAGAAGCTTTTTACAATCTGGTAAGCAAACCTCAAAATAAGTGATGGTCATATAAAGACCCATGAAGATTTCAAGGTAAAGAACCAATTTTCAAAACTAAAGAAGAATTGTCACTTGATGGGATAAACTGTCCTTGGTTTTTATACCTACGGCTATATACCAGATTTAAATGAGATAAGAATGAAGAACAATTAAGTGATTCTCCCTCGGAGTTAGATACCATCTTGGAAGCCGGAAAAAAACACATCACAGCCAAATTTTATAAGCTTATCTTAAAATAGGAGCCATTTCCACACTAGACTGTTATAGCGCTATGATTCCACTTGCAACGTCCTATGGAATCCTAGGGTTTGCAATTTCGGGAGGGGCCAGCTGGCCCCTCCTAGGATTCCATAGGAGGTTGAAAGTGGAATCATCGCGCTATAACAGGCTAGTGAGGAAATAGCTTTTATAAACATTTACAACAAAATAAAATAATAATAAAAAAAGGAAGTAGAATAACAGCACTATAACTGTCTAGGGCAGAAATGGCTCAAATGTTGCAAGACTACTGAGCAGCACAGGCAGAAAAGGCCTGCAGCCAAGTCCTGCTGTTACCCTGTATTGTGGGGGTCCCGGGAGGGGCGCCCAAATAAACACATATAAACACTAGATGGAGAAATTAACTCGAGCTCTCTCTTAAGCTAGTGAGAGGCAGGGCAACGTAGCAGGGATCTTGCAACCCTATGTCTACAGCGTCAGGTCAGAAGAGCAGTCAGACTGTTTTAAAATAGTAAAATGATATCTTTATTAAAGGACAAACAACAGAAAAGACAACACAAGCGCACAGCTAACTAGAAATTAGAAATGAGAGTTTTCGGGGGAAATGGGTGATACAACACCTTATCTCGTAGTCCTGGAGAAAAGCGGAGGATTGCAGGGAAGAAAGCTCAGTGCGGTTCGCTGAGGGGTCAACTCGCTGGACAAACCAACAGCAAGGCAGGATAGCAGTCCGGAGCATTCTGAGGTGGTCTCGGAATTGGGCTCTTTTTATAGGGTGGATCATGCCTACAGGCCAGGCCATACTCAGTGAGAACAATGAGAGTTTGGAGTGGGACAAAGCTTTGGGAAAGGTCAAATTTTACATGATGGGCTTAGTGCAGATTTAGCAATAGTGTAGCCGGTATGCAAATGGCTCAGCATTGAGAGAGTGCCGGCTTGAGGCCGAGCGTCTTTGTGTAAAGTCATGCTTAAGCAAGGTGTGTCTGCAAAAGAGGTCCCTGAAGCAACGGAGTGGCAATAATCTGCCTGCCTAAGTGGGGATTGGAATGCCCAACCATTAACCGACCGCGCCTGATTATGTGCTTGTCCGGTTGCCTCGCAAACACGTGGAGTAGGGTGGCAGAGAAAGGTCAAGTGAAGGCCAAATAAGTTTGATATCAAGAGATAAACTGGTGCTATCACCGGGTGTGTCTGAACCATAGTAACACTGCACTAGCACTCTGTCGGACACTTGGAATTTATGGGACATTGCATTCGTGTCACTTGCAATATATTATTTGTATTGTTAAAAATATATCCGAGAACCAACAGGGTTATTTCAGCAGCGGATTATGACCGCCCCCCTTACAGTTTGATTCCCTGCTTGGCCATGGAAACCCACTGGGTGATCATGGGCATGTCACACACTCTCAGCCCCATAAAATCCCATGATAGCTTAACCTTAGGGTCGCCGTAATTCAGAAACAACTTGAAGGTGCAAAATATACATCAGGACATAAATTGTTCCCATAGTTGGCCCCATAGAACCTAGAAAGAGCTACACTCCTCTGCATTTGGTTGTGTCTCGTTGCTGTCTGTCTGGATCCAGTTGTGCAAAGCTCCCCCTCAGCACAAAGGTCGCGGGGCACAATTAAATCATAGAACCCCATATGGGTTTCTACTACACAGCCTCAATCTAGAATCTCAGTCAATACCTTTTGAATGAACTTGGTTTGATCCTTTGACGCTTTTTTGGTATTTTCATATATATATGTTTCATGTCTTAAAAAGTCAAATTACTTTAAAGAGTGATATCACTCTTTAATGTAATTTGACTTTTTAAAACATGAAACAATTTTTAGCTACAGTGATGATTTGTTCAGCTTGTCAAAATGAACCGGTGGTGGGAGGATGATTGGGGACATGTGCCTTTGTTGTTAAGTTTAATACAAATTTTTAAAAGTTATAAAAGGAGAGATTGTACAGCTCCCCACCCGCACGGGAGTTCTTCAGTTACTGTTAAAGGGAAGGTGGGGAATTCTTGACAACTAAATGGACAGATGTGTTTTAAAAGTAGGGAGGGAAAGGGAGAGGAGGAAGGAACGAATGTTGCAATGGCACCGGGCAGAGCAGGGTTGCCAAATCACTGGTGTTACTACGGTTATGATATGTCTGGTGAGAGCACTAGATATCTCTTGATATCAAATAATTTGGCCTCTACTTGACCTTTCTCTGCCACCCCACTCCACGTGTTTGCAGAGGTCCACTGGACAAGCACGTATTAGGCGCGGCCATTAATGGTTGCACACTCCAAACCTAATTTAGACAGGCAACTTAATGCCTCTCCGATGCTTTAGTGATAAACCTTCTTGCAAACCGGCCTTGCTGAGTGCGACTCTACACAAAGACGCACAGCTGAGTGCCGAGCCATTCCTTTATGTTGGGACGTTTGCATACTGGCCATACAATTGTCATCCAGCACTAAGCCCATCATGCAAAACCTGACCTTTTCCAACTCCTTTGTCCAGCTCCAAATCTCCTTTGTTCTCACCGACCATAACATGGCCTGTAGGTAAAGTCCACCCTATAAAAGGTCCCCAATTCCGAACCTTCCTCAGATCGCTCCTGAATTCCATCCAGCCTTGCTGCCGCTGTGTTTGGCACGCTGCCCCCTCAGTTTCCAATAACTGAGTCTGCCTCCCTTCTTGGATTACTTCAGACTACTTTGGACTTCCATCCCGCCTTGCTGCTGCTCTGTCCGGTGAAGTTGTCCCCTCAACGAGCCGCGCTGAGCTTCCTTCCCTGCAACCTCCTCTTCTCTCCAGGACTATGAGACCAGGTGTCGTATTACACATTCCCCCAAAACTCTCCATTTCTATTTCTCAGTTAGCTGTGTGCATGTGGTGTCTTATTCGTTGTTTGTCCTTTAATAAAACTATCATTTTCGTTACTTTTAAACTTGCGTGGCTACTCTTCTGACCTGACGCCGTAGATGTAGGGTTAAAGATCCTAGCTAAAGTTACCCTGCCTCTCGTTAGCTTGAGAGAGTGCTCGTGTCTAATTTCCCCCATCTTGTGTTCTTATTTGGCAATTTGGGCGCCCCTCCCAGGACTCCCAACACACAGGGTAACACTGGGTCTGGCCTGGAGTTTTCTGTTTTCATACACCATCTCCTGGGTGGGGGTGAGAGGGACTAAGGTGCAAATCAGTAGAAGGCCACAAGCTGAACATCAGTCAGCACTATGATGCAGCAGCTAAAAAAGCCAATGTGATTCTGGGCTGAATCAGTCAGCGTATGGTGTCTAGGTCAAGGGAATTAATAATACCACTCTATTCTGCTTTGGTAAGACCCCACATGGTATAACACAGTGTCCAGTTCTGACCACTACAGTTCAAGAAAGATGTTGACAAGCTGGAACATGTCCAGAGGAGAGCAACCAAAATAGTAAAAGGCCAGGCAACCATGAAGCCCTATGAGGAGTGGCTTAGGGAGTTTACTCTGGAAAAGAGAAGGTTAAGAGGGAACATGACAGCAAAGTTAAAATAACTGAAAGGGTGCTGTAGGGAAGATGGGCAAGCAGTTTTCTGCTGCTCCAGAGGCTAGGGCATGGAGCAATGGCTTCAAGCTACAGGAGAAGAGATTCCATCTAAACATTAGGAAGAACTTCCGGGCACTAAGAGCAGTTTGACAGTGGAATCCATTGCTGCCTCAGTGGAGTGTGGTGGGGTCTCCTTCTTTGGAGGTTTTTAACCAGAGGCTGGGTGGCCATTTGTCAAAGGGAGGGTGTTGACTGTGTCTTCCTGCATGGGACAAGGGGGCCCGACTGGATGGCCCTGGGGTCTCTTTCAGCTCCGTGTTTTTACCATTCTATGAAGTTCTCCAGTTTTGGAGGCTCAGCTCCAAGCAAGAGGAATGAACTGCTTGCAGATCTCCAGTTCAGCTGGGAGAGGACCAGCTTGCTACAGTTGTCTAGGTTTAGTTGATGAGTTGCTGCAACTGCAAAGGCTCTCCAGGATGTCTATGTATTTACTCAGCTTCCTTCTTCCTTTCTCGTACTTCTGGTGCCAGGGCTCACCCTCCACTCTGGTCTGCCTCCACCTTCTGGCCAGAAGGAAACGTTTCTTATTCTGCCCCGCAGGCAGGTGAGGAATTGTAGTTCTTATTCTGTGCCTGACCTTTAACGACATCACCAGAGGCCTTCCTCTGGTCTCAGGTTTTGTCCCAGAAACATTATGGCCTGCGATGACCCTGAATTCACAAACCTAAGGCTGAAGGAGATACAGGGATGGGCGACTGCGTGAAAGCCAAGGCCAGTTTTGCCCCAGCCACACCTCCCACCCATCTCTATTATTTCTCCTGTTTTGGAAACTATCTTTGGAGTTTCCCTACCCAAACCAATAATTCACAGGGGCTACACAGCTACTTAGAAAAGGAGCTAGTTGTCCCACAAGATCCTTCCAGATGAGGCTCACAGTGTGCTTCAAAAACAAGATTTTGTCTTCCATTTATGATCTTTCCTTCCTTCCTTTCTCTGCCATCAAAAAAAAATCTATTGGTGCAGAAGACCTTCCCAGGAGAACCTCTGCCTGGAAGCAGCCAGGGGCTTATTTCTGCAGGTTGTTTGTGAATTTGCACCTGGGAAAGATGGCCTTGTGTCCCAGTTTTATTCCCAAAGGCCCTTGGCTTTCCAGAACGCAAGAGCAGCTTTCACTTCACATTCAGGGAACCAGCTGTGTTTCAGAGGACACTGTGACCTTGCAGCTTGCTTGGCTGCAAAAAACAACTATGCTACTTGCACACACACACACACACACACACTAATCTTTTAGAAAACTCAACAGCCACTCCATTCCCAGTGTAGGGTCTCGGCCAAGGATTCAACTGGTCTATCCCAACTTTTATCAACAACTGGATTCAGCTCCTTTCCTTTCCAGCTCAATTGGGAGCCCAGAAGGAGGACCGTCTCCGTTTCTGCACCATCAGACTAAAAGCAAACTAAGATGTTCCTTTTGCTCCATCTCCTTGTTTCTCTCTTCTCTCTTCCCGTTAGTGCGTTCTGCGGTGATGGGTATGATGAACGGAAGAGGGCGGAGGAGCAGGGGAGAGGCCCCCGAATGCCACACCAATGGGTTTGCCCTTTCCAAAGTAATGGCCACGTCCTTCAGCAGCTAAGGAGGATAATGGGTCCCCAGGCCATTAAAAGTGGCTGGAAAATTATATTTCCCTTTTGCAAAAACATGTTCTTTTTTCAACATGTTGGTTTTCTAGGTGTGTTTTGTGATGTTTTATGATTATGGCTGTTTTGCTAAATCTGGTGTAAGCTGCCTAGCATTACGGGGAATAATATGAGGCATTAACGTTGTTTCTCAACCAGCCAGGCAATCTGAGTCTCAGTGTGGGGTCCAGTGAAAAAGGAAAAAACCCACTAAATGTCATGGAAAGGTAAGCTTTTTACTGACGCAAGAGCTCCTGAAGGAAAGGGCCCTTTTAGAGGAAATTGGACAGCCCTGCCCGAGAGAAGGGGGACATTCATGGGGATCTCTTGTCGGCAGGAGCTAGAAACAGGGCAGAAGACAGTTCCTTGCTAGGGCACGTGTCGTTGATGCTGACTTTATAAATGGTTATCGTATTTAACAGTAACATCATCACTTAGCAACAGGCTGCCATTCACCAAAATGCCGGACCAAAATCTGTGCACAGTTCACTTCCATTACTCATTAAAATGGGTTGTTCCAGAAATTTTTCATACACCCAGGAGGTCCATGTGGGGAATTCAGCTTGTTTGCACAGGCAGTAAAGTGGTGCCAAATTGATTTAAAACTGTCTTTTGACTACAAATCAGAAATAACTACATATAACTTTCCATTGCATACCAGAGTCCCAGGGGCTTGAGCTGCACATCCTGGTCTACAAGACTGGGCTGGGGAACGTGGGAATGAAAAGCAAGAGCTCCCTCCATTGTCCCCCCCCCGAGTCATGCAGGATCCTCACCCCTTAGAGCACTTCCAGGGGCCAGGAGCGGAGAGAGTGGAAATGGCAATGCTGGCTTCCATGTCAGAGGGACCATGATTCCGCTCCAGGTTTTAAGAGGTGTCCAAGGTGTTGAGCTTAGTTTGGGGGAGATAGAGTTCAGCACCTGGAATGGCTCCTTTAAATTTCAGACTAAAACAGGGAATGGATTCACCTCCCCCACTGCCACTACAGCCACCAACTGCTCTGGGGAAAGGGATTCAGTTTTGTCTCTTTGTGAGTTTTCAAGAGAGCCACGTCCTCAGTGGGAGATAGACACACAAACACACTCTGACAGCCAAAATATGGATCCCGTTCTCAAGCCAATGGTTTTCTCTTTATGGATGATAAGCTGCCCAGGGAGGTTGGCCACAGAGACCAGAGAGGTTACTTATCCAAATTTGTGTTCAGCCACGATGCCTTTCCCTCCCCACCCCAAAAAAACAGGTTTATATTCACAAACAAGGAGCAGAGACACTGGGAGTGATGAGATAACTGTGCATTAGTGACTGGCAACACTGTGCTACTGAACATGCAAAGGAGACAGGCACAGTTGCAATGCCTAGTGTGCATCTTCATGTGCAATGTGCAATGGCACCACATGAGCCATGGCAGGGCATGTTCAAGTGTGCTTTAACATCTTTCAACTGGATATGGACATTGCACCATGGCCAAAAAAGTACAACCTCTTGCACGAGGGAACTTATGCACTGTAAGTTACTAACAGGATGCTAGCTGGCATGTAGTTTAAGCAAAAGTATGACAGGTTTGTGTGTGTGTGTATCTGAGTGTGATGGGATGGGATTATTTTTACATCCATGTGTTAGAAAATAGGTGCATAGTGTTGAAGGAAGGATGAAAACCATGGTGAAAAACCATGATGTGTTTCACAACAGTACATGTGAAAAGGATCTAGGAGTCTTAGTAGACCACAAGCTGAACATGAGTCAGCAGTGTGATGCGGCAGCCAAGAAAGCCAATGCAATTCTTGGCTGCATCAACAGGAGTATGGTGTCCAGATTGAGGAAAATAATAATGCCACTCTACTCTGCTTTGGTCAGGCCTCATTTGAAATACTGTGTCCAGTTCTGGGCACCTCATTTCAAGGACATTGACAACCAAAATGGTGAAGGGTCTCAAAGCCATGAAGCCCTATGAGGAGTGGCTTAGGGAGCCAGAGATGTTTGGCCTCGAGAAGAGAAAGTTAAGAGGGGACATGATAGCCATGTTTAAATATTTGAAAGGATGTCATATCAAAGAGGAGATGGGCTTGTTTTCTGCTGCTCCAGAGACCAGGACAAGGAGGAATGGATTCAAGCTGCAGGAAAAGAGATTCCACCTGAACCTCAGGAAGAACTTCCTGATGGTCAGAGCTGTCCGGCAGTGGAATCTGCTGCTGCCTCATTGGAGTGTGGTGGAGTCTCATAGAATCATAGAATCATAGAAATGTAGAGTTGGAAGAGACCCCAGGGGCCATCCAGTCCAACCCCCTGCCATGCAGGAACACCCGCAAAGCACTCCCGACAGATGGCCATCCAGCCTCTGCTTAAAAACCTCCAAGGAAGGAGACTCCATCACACTCCATGGAGGCAGCAGATTCCACTGCCAGACAGCCCTGACTGTCAGGAAGTTCTTCCTGAGGCTCAGGTGGAATCTCCTTTCCTGCGAGGTTTTTCAAGTAAAGGCTGGATGGCCATCTGTCCAAGGGAGTGCTTTGATGTGGGTTCCTGCATGTCCGAAGGGGGCTGGACTGGATGGCCCCTGGGGTCTCTTCCAACTCTATGATTCTATAAGGGAAGGCAGACTTGCTACAAGAGCCAAAAAGCTCCTTTGCTTCTTCAGACGTCACACATTTGTATGCATCCTTCTGTGCATGGGGCTGGGAGCAAAGCATGCAATCCAGGCCAGGGGGAGGGTGGAGGAGTGCAGGAGTGAGGAGCCCGTCCTCTTCTGACAGAGGCATCAGCTTTCTCCAGCTTGCTTTGCCTTATTGGTCCCGGAGGGACTCGCTCAGCAGGTGAGGAATCAGCGGAAGAAGGGATATTTTAAGCCACACTGGCAGGTGCAGCTCCCTTCTCCAATAAGGCTCCCCCTACACATCTTTCAACAGTGGGGTCTATTGTGTGGGTGTGTGCATGCAGAAGCTCATTTATCAAGCCCAGGCCTGGAGTGCAGAAAATAAGGTCAAATCCATAAATACCGGAAAAGGCAAGAGGAAAGAAGAAAGGCCACAGAAGGGTGTAAATCTCCAGCAATCTGAGTGGCAGACCTTCTGTCAATTTGTAGGGTTGCCACGTCAGCAGTTTCTGGGGCTGAGATGGGGGGGACATGTGCGGGGGGGGCTTGAATAGCCGCAAGTGCAGAAGAATGGTCAGAACTCTAGACATCCCCCCAGGTGGCAGCAATCAGAAGTCACGTTTCAAAAAATTGAAAGTCACTTTGAACCACTTTCTGAGTTTTAAAAATTATTCCCCTTCTCATTAATCTCAGTTCCATAGTGTGTCACTAACTGGAGTTTTGGACCATCAACAATCCAAATTCTATAAAAGAATCCAGTGGTCTGTGAAGTATTAGACAACGGGGCACCTTACAAGCAGTGCCTTTTTTTCTTTTTTAAGCAGTTCTGCATTTTCCTTGCAGATGTTCATTGCCTCTGCAATTGTGAATTTCACATATGTTTACACCTTCAGACGCACAGTGTAGCAATTCACCAATGCGCAATTATTTTGTAACTCCTTAAAGGTAAAGTTACTCTCAGTCTTTATGTTGTGAGATCTTGGCCAGAGTTAGTTTAACCTGTTCTAGTTTGTTAACATGTCAGTTTTCAAACATGACTCTTTGAGCATGGGAAGAGGTGCTCAGAGAGTTGTCATCAATGGCTGTGCTTCCCATCTGAAGGGGGTTTCAGGGCCATTGCTCTCCAACACTTTTATCAATGACTTAGGCCATTTCCGCACTAGGCTGTTATAGCGCTATGATTCCACTTTCAACATCCTATGGAATCCTGGGGTTTGCAGTTTCAGGAGGATTGCATAGGATGTTGAAAGTGGAATCATAGCACTATAACAGCCTAGTGCAGAAATGGCTTTAGATGATGGGGAGGAGGAAATCCTTCTCAGGTTTTCAGATGACACCAAACTGGGAGGGGCGGTTAACACAATGGAAGATACGTGCTATATATAGATTAGACCTATATAAATTAGAAAACTGGGCAGAAATTAATAAAATGAAATTCAGTAGAGACAAATGCAAAATTCTACATCTAAACTAGAAAAACCAAATGCACATGCATAGAATAGGAGACACATGGCTCGGCAGTAGTACATGCAGGAAGGACCTTGGGTTTATTGCGGATCATCAATTGAACTTTAACTCTGCCCTGAGAGCTTGTGATGACAGGTGGGATGGAGATATTTTTCATAAATAAATAAAATAAAACATAGAATCGTAGAATCTGAGAACTGGAAGAGGTCTCCAGAGGCCATCAAGTCCAATCCCCTGTACAGTGTATTTAGTTATTTATTTATTGAATTTCTAGTCACCTTTTCTCTCAAGATGGGATCCAAGGCAGCTTCCAAAAACTTAAAAAATATTAAAATCATAAAACAATTTTAAAAATTAAATTTAAAGAACACTAATAAATAAGTAAAAGGTCTCAGGCTCACCCATTAAATATCTGCTTAAAAAGAAGTGTCTTTGCCTGCCTATGAAGGATGTAGGATCTCCAATTGTGTAGGATCTCCAGTTAGCTATCGTTTTCCTGGAAGTGGACTCTAGGCTTGGAGGGTAGGATGGAGAAAGCAAGGAGCTGATCCCACGGAAAGGGAATAGGGAGAAGAAACCCGGTTGGGTTTCCCGTAGGTAGCCATGCAGGACGGGCAAAGTGGGTGGCAAAGAGGGAGAGAGACTGCAGCTGAAACTTCAGGGAAAGACAGAGTTCAGAAAAGTTAATATTTTTGGATTATAGCTCCCAGATTTCCCTTAGTACACAAATCCTGGAAGATGTCATCTCAAAAAGTAGTGCTGCAAGCCCATGATCCTACATCTAGGTGGTCTAGAGAGAATGTTCACATGCTATGCAATGCTGGTTGTTGGTTCACATGCTATGCAATGCTGGTTGTTGGCAACATTGTGCAAGTGTATACGGAGGCTGGATGGCCATCTGTCAAAGGGAGTGCCCTGGTGGTGTCTTCCTGCATAGCAGAAGGGAGTTGGCCTGGAGGGCCCCTGGGGTCTCTCCCAGCTCTGGGATTCCATGATTCTGGGATGCTAGGAGGAAGGAGCACAGCTCCTGGCTCACCTTGGTCAAGATGCTGGAGATATTCACTCGGTGAAGCCAGGAGTTTTTTGTCCAGCGAACAAACACCCTGTCCAGCAGAGTTGTGGTGGGAGCGTGGCCGGTCCTCCCCACTAACGAGCCAAGGATTCTTGGGCCTGCTTCTCCTGCCGGCTGCCTGACCGCCACGCAAGGGGCTGTGCTGCATTTGGGGCCATTATATAAATGCTCCAACTTGTCTTTCCTTGGAAAACGTCCAGATGGAATAATTGCTGGAGGCAGCCTTGATCTGCACGATCAAGGTAACGTGAAATACCAAGAGGGATGAGGAACCTAAAATAAAACAATGGGAAGCACACAAAGTCAGACCTCAGCATTTTCTTTCTGTTTTGGGAAGGGAGAGCACGAGGGACCGATTGATTTCAGAACCAGGACAGCTGAAAATGTTTATTCTGAATTTCCGTTAAATGACTGCTGTTTGGCAGAGGAAAGAAGAAGATGCACTGCTGTAGTCCCTCTGAGATCATCTGACGCTGCAGTGGGGCTGTATGTTTGGAAATCATGTCAATATAATATACAGTAATACTAAAAATACACATCCTAAAGAGAGGAAGCAACACTGAAGGCATGCAACAACAAAGGCAGAAAAGAGGAGGGCCCACGGGCAGACCTACGTGGATCTCCAGGACAAGCCCCATTCCCTCTTACGACTGTATGTGTGCAGGTGACTTGGGACTACTCAGCAGGGGGGAACACACTCTGCCCATGCCCAGAGGATCACAGAGTCATGGAATCGTAGAGTTGGAAGAGGTTGGAGGGGCCATCTAGTCTGTCCCTCTGCCATGCAGGAGGACACAACTAAAGCACTCTTGCAAGACGCCCATCCAACCTCTGTTTAAAGACCTCCACAAATGGAGATTTCACCTCAGCTCCTGCAGTTCTTCCTAATGTAGGACTGAAGGATTCCCACCCCTGTGTGAGGAGAAGTATTCAGAGAGAAAAGCATGGATTTCCATGATATTTTTTTCCTTTGCAAAAATAGAACAATAGCTGAGAACCCAAAACAGCAACGTAGGCCATTTCCACACAGTGTCTCACTCCTGCGATGGGATGAAATGGCAGCAGTCCGCAAATCATGCTTTCACATGATGTCATCACGATCCCACTTCCATCCCTCTGGGTCTCAGCCACACGACAAGAGTGAACAAACAAGACACAAGGCTATTCCCAAAAGGTACTGTGTTCCAAAATCCAAAATCCATCATGATCAGAGGATGTTCACTTAACAGAGTAAACATTAAGTTCCCATGATAGCATGACACTCCTGTCATTCCCAACCATGTAGAAGGGGCGGAAGCACAATGGCGGCACTTCCTACCCCCGGCTGCACTGCTCACATGTTGCTCCCATTCCCTTCTGCACGAAGCCTGCTGGGTGTGGAGGGGAACATTCCCGTCATGCTCCCTTCCCTGCAAAGGAACTGCCAGGATCACAACAGGAGGACAAGGGAAGAAGGCATGGTGCAGAAATGTCTTCAGGTAAGTATTCTTAACTTACTAAGTACACTCTTGGTCTGAATCCCGCCCCCATCCATCCCCGCATCCTGCTTTACTGGGCATCAGCCACTGCAAGCATCACAGCCCCATTCTCCTGTCAATCAGAATCTGTTAGATCACTTTCCAACTCCCTTCCCTCCAGCAATCTCCAGTCCGACAATCAGAAGCAGGACCTGTCTTGCAGTTCCTCCTCGCTCTGGAGGTTGCTGGCAGGAAGAGGCTGGAAAGGTCAGTCCGCTGTGCCCTGTTACCACGGTTATGCTATGTCTGATGAGAGCACTAGATATCTCTTGATATCAAACTAATTTGGCCTTTATTTGGCCTTTCTCTGCCACCCTACTTCACGTGTTTGCTAGGGCCACCGGACAAGCACGTAATAGGCGCGGCCATTGCACATTCCAAACCTCATTTAGGCAGGCAACTCAATGCCTCTCCGATGCTTCAGGGAAAAACCTTCTTGCAAACCCGCCTTGCTCAGAGCAATTCTACACAAAGACGCCCAGTCAAGAGCCAAGACAGTCCTTTATGTTGGGCTATTTGCATACTGGCCATACTATTGTCATCCAGCGCTAAGCTCATCGTGTAAAACCTGACCTTTTCCAACGCCTTTGTCCCACTCTAAATTTCCTTTGTTCTCACCGAGCATGGCATGACCTGTAGGTAAAATCCACCCTACAAAAGGTCCCCAAATCCGAGCCTTCCTTGGAACACTTGCCCACTGGACTGCTCGGAACACTCCGCACTGCTATCCTGCCTTGCTGTCAGTTTGTCCAGCGAGTCGCCCCCTCAGCGAGCCGCGCTGAGCTTTCTTCCCTGCAACTTCCACTGCTCTCCAGGACTATGAGAAAAGGTGTCATATTACCCATTCCCCTGAAACTCTCCATTTCTGTTTCTCAGTTAGTTAGTGTATGTCGTGTCTTTTGTGTTGTTTGTTCCCAATAAAAATATTATTTGTTGCTTTAAGAACTTGTCTAACCGCTCTCTGACCTGACACAATAGACATAGGGTTAACGATCCCAGCTAAAGTTATCCTGCCTCTCGTTAGCTTGAGAGAGTGCTGGAGTCTAATTTCCCCCATCTTGTGTTTTTATGTGGTAATTTGGGCGCCCCTCCCGGGACCCCCAACATACAGAGTAACAGCCCCGGCCAACAGAGAACAGACCTCTGTTGCTCACGCCAGCTGATGCTTGGTAAGGCAGGACTGGGGAACTTTTGAGATCACGGCCATAGTGCCGTGGTTGTGAACACATTTCAGTTGTAACTCTACGTTACAAATCCATAAGTGTCATACTGAATTCCAGGCTAGGAATGGATGCAGAAAGTGGGTGGAATTGGCCTTAATGCCATTGGTGATAGCTGATACAGGTTAGGCCTCCCTTGCCAGGAAACCCAAAATCCAAAGATCTCCAAAAACTGGGGGGGGGGAATTGCTTCCAGCCACCTGCTCCCACTTTTGACATGGTGGCTGCAATATTCCTGCTCATTTGTCTTTCAGATCTGAGGAATGCTGCTGCCATGACTTTGACAGCAGAAATGGGCAGCTGGAGGAAGAAAGAGAGAGACGGGGGATCTGTGAAATGGCAGAAGAAGTAGATTCGCGCCAAGCTGGGTCTCAGTCACAAGACGAGAGTGAACAAACAAGATGCAAGGCTATTCCCCAAAGGTACTGTGTTCCAAAATCCAAAACATGGAACACTTCTTGTCTCGAGCATATTGGATAAGGGAGGCTAACCTGTATTGACTGATCAATCCATCCCTGCTCTCCACAATTTTTGGTTTTTTTTCACCCTGCCTTTCACATGAGATGAATTGCTCTTTGGCTTGCTCCAGCCCAGTGTGATCAATTTGCTCATCCCTCCCCACCACCATCACCACCGCCCCTAAACTTGCTGTCATGGGTTATCAGTCATGTGCTTTCAAGTCACCTTAGGCATATGGTGACCCTTTGACCGAGAGACTTCTAAGACATCGTAACTGCCCTGCTCAGGTCTTCCAAACTCAGGGCAGCAGCCAGGGCTTTTTTGGTGAAATCAGTCCATCTGCAATGTGGTCTTCCTCTTCTCCTGTTGCCTCCTGCTTGAGGCTGCTGTTATCTGCCCTGCTGGGGCCTTGCAAATGCCTGCCTCCTTTCCTTCTGCCATTTTAGCAAGCAGTGTCCTCTTTTCCAACAAGCCACGTCTCCATCTCGTGGTTTGGTAGAACCTCCTCATTCTGGCTTCTAGCGAGAGAGGATCAATAACATCTGCTCCTTTCCAACCCCACCTCCTGGCCACCTCACTACGGACAATCTACTTTTACAAGTTACGGCAGTTTTATCTTCTTAAGAAAGGGTTCGGTAAATGAAACCAATGAAATGTGAGTCAAATAAGTGTTTTCTTGTGCCTGAGATTCACATCATTTGCTAATATTGTGGGTCGTTTAAAAGGAGGGCTCATTCTGCAGAAAGCAAGACACAGTGGCTGTTTCCTAAACCATCAATTTGCTGGCAAAGAGAAGGGGCTGTCGAGCTGTCACTCGGAATTGGAAGAAGGCAGAGCCTCCCTGCCACAACCAACAATTGTCAGTGTTCCCCGGTAGATTAACAAGCTTTTCCATCAAAGTACCTGCAGATGCTTCCGCCTCCCTGTTGCAAGCGAGATGCTTCCTCCCGCTTGCCCACCTCAACACGATTTATGCAACTTGCCAGTTTCATGCCAGGTTCACTTTTAGAACTCCTGGGAAACTCTGCCACTCTGGTGGAGGACAGATAATGAACATCACCATGTCAAGGTCTACCACAAAGCGTTTGCACTAATTAGCTCACGCCCTCCCCCTACAGGTAAGCAAAACCTTGAGAGCGCTGCAGCAATGCCGTTTCAGGATAGGTGATACATTTCTCAGGGGAGGAAGCCTGAAATCCTTCATCCTCAGTGCAGAGTGATGGACGTGACCTCTGGAGCCCTATAACAGCTTAGGTCCAGAGACTGTGGCCATTTCCACACTAGACTGTCGTAGTGCTATTATTCCACTTTCAACATCCTATGGAATTCTGGGGTTTGCAATTTAGGGAGGGGCCTTTGAGGGGAGGTCCTTTGAGGCCCCTCCCTAAACTGCAAACCCCAGGATTCCATAGGATGTTGAAAGTAGAATAATAGCACTACAACACTCTAGTGCGGAAATGGCCTGTAAGTCCCCATACGAACCTGCTAGAGTCTTAAGATCCACCAGGGAAATCCTTCTCTCAGTCCCAGCACCACCCCAGGCTCACTTGGTGACAACAGGGGACACAGACTCTTTGGTGGCTGCTCCACCCTCTGGAACTCCCTGCCACAGGAGGCTCAGCTGGCCCCCTCCCTGCTCTCCCTGCTCTCCTTTCACTGGCAGGCAAAGACCTTTTCATTTAAGCAGGCTTCTAATGTGTAAGCAGGGCAGCTTCTTTTGGGGATTTTTTTAAACATGTATTAACTTGTGTATGTTTTAAAAATGATTTCATACTGTTTAATTGTTTTTTTTTTAATTTTATTGTGAGTGTATTTTCATTGCAGCCTCCTCGGGTCCCACTGTAGGAGAAAGGAAAGTGCAACTGAAATCAAATAAAACAAGATATAAAGGAATAAACAAAGGTTCCTTCTGGAAAGAGAGAGAAGAGGGCTTCCTGTTGCTGGTGGTCCCTCAGGACTCACAGACCTTGATGGTGACTAACTGGGAAATCTGGCATCCGGCTGCTTGTAGGGCTGCCGTGGAAGACACCTCCCCTTCTCTGCAGAGGCTCCCAGAAGCTGCAGCTTTGTTTGCTTCTTCCATTAGTAGCTCATCTTTCTCCTCCCAAGGGACCCCAGGCAGCTTACAAAATTCAAAACATCTAGCTAAAAATGTGCTATTACAGTCACATTTTTATTTTTAAAAAATCGGTTCTATTAAAAGCACATATTTAAAAACTGTTTTAAAAGACTTTAACAAAACTTTAAAACCTAATTAAAGACATTGTTGTTCTCGTTGTGCCTTCAGGCCATCTTTACAGAAAACCTCAGGCAAGCCTATCAGAAGGTTTTCTGGGACTGAGCGTGTGTGACAAGTCCCAGGTTGCTCAGTGGCTTTCCGTGGCTGAGCGGGGAATTAAAACCGAGGTCACAGTCCAACATTCACACCCCTACATTGCACTGGCTCTCTTATTTAGACATAGGCAAAATGAAAAACAAGGCACACCGTTTTGAATGCTATCCTGCCGTAGGGTTAAAATCAGCCAAAGGCTTGCCAAAAAGAACTCCCTCGCAATGCGGCAGCCAAGAAAGCCAATGCAATTCTCGGCTGCATCAATAGGAGTCTGGTGTCTAGATCGAGGGAGGTCCTGGTACCACTCTACTCTGCTTTGGTTAGACCCCATCTTGAATACTGTGTCCAGTTCTGGGCACCCCAATTCAAGAAGGATATTGACAAGCTGGAGCAAGTCCAGAGGAGGGCGACCAAAATGGTGAGAGGCCTGGAAGCCATGAAGCCCTCTGAGGATAGACTTAGAGAGCTGGGGATGTTTAGTCTGCAGAAGAGGAGGTTAAGAGGGGACATGAGAGCCATGTTTAAATATTTGAAGGGATGCCACGTAGAGGAAGGAGAGGGCTTGTTTTCTGCTGCTCCAGAGACCCGGACAAGGAGCAATGGATTCAAGCTGCAGGAAAGGAGATTCCACCTGAACCTCAGGAAGAACTTCCTGACAGTCAGGGCTGTCTGGCAGTGGAATCTGCTGCTTCCATGGAGTGTGGTGGAGGCTCCTTCCTTGGAGGTGTTTAAGCAGAGGCTGGATGTTCATCTGTCGGGAGTGCTTTGATGGGTGTTCCTGCATGGCAGGGGGTTGGACTGGATGGCCCCTGGGGTCTCTTCCAACTCTACATTTCTATGATTCTATGAATTCATTCAAAAAGAAAAAATACAGGAAGCAGGAAATGACTGGACTCTTTCTTCAAAACGGGAACTCACCTGAAGAAGGACCTATACAGGTTGGCAAAAGTTGAGCCTCCTGCTCTCAAATGGCCAAAATGTTGGCAGAACAACCAATAGCCCCAGGCAAGGAGCTGTTAATAGACTTCTGGGGGAAGAACCAATTAAGTGCCTGAGAGGCTTACCTAGTCTTTTCTTTTGCAATCACTTAGTGAATGAAGGAAAACGGAGGCAATCAAAACTGGCACTGGTAAAATAAAATGGAGAACTAAGCAAGCCCATGACTCCTTTACATTGTATTTATTCCCTGTTACATGGAAGCAAGGGGATTGGTCTGATCAAAAAGTCAACGGTGCAAAAAATGAGAAGGTGAGATGTGTCCACGGACCCAAGTTGATCAAAGGTCTGGAAACCACCAAGCCCTGTAAGGAGCAACCAGGGGAGCTGGGAGATGTCTAGCGTGGAAAAGAGAAGAACAAGAAGGGAATCAAGGAATCACAGAGTTAGCAGGGAGCCCCACACCACAGAGTCCAACCTGCGGCTCAACTGAGCAACTCCAGCTAGAGCTTCTCCACTAGCAGGCAGCTGCCCAGCCTCTTTTTTGGAAAGAGACCACCACCACCTCTCTAGCTAATCGATTCCATTGCTGAACCACTCTTAACAGATTTCATCTACCGTCCTGTAGCTTAAACCCAGAGGGATATCTAGGGTGGGGCAAGTAGGGCATGTGCCCTGGATGCCAGTCTCAGAGGGGCACAAAAAAGCTGTGATGGAGGATTTAGCAGAGGAAGAGGAGGAGAAGGGGGAGGAAGAGGCCCCAAAGATAGGAGCGCACCTTCCACACTTGCCCTGGGTGCTGTTTATACCAGATACACCTCTGCTTAAGCCCATGAGACCTGCTCTTATCTCTGGGGCAGCAGAGAACAAACCTGTCCCCTCTTCTCTGAGATGGCCCTTTAAATATTTAAAAAGTACAATCACATCTTTGCTTCACATGGTTCTCCAACCAATTTTGGATCCATCCAACAGTGTTCCCATCTAGTCCACATTTATTCAGTTTGCTAATCAAAGTATCATGGAGGACTTTAATCAAATGATTTGCTGAAATTCAGCAATCACACCATCCCACCATCTACTAAATTAGTGGCCTGGTTAAGATATAAGATTAATCTGACAGAATATGTTTCTGACAAACTCATGCGGACTTCTATTAATCACTGCAGTGTCATCATGGTATTTGCAAACAGATTCCTTTATAACCCATTTTAATATTTTTCCTGGTATTGATAGCAATAGCAGTTACATTTCTATACTGCTTATCAGTGCAAAGCTCTCCCTTAAGCAGTTTACAATGTTTTTAGCTAATTGCCCCCAACAAGCTGGGTACTCATTTTACTTACCTGTGGAAGAATGGAAGGCTGAGTCAACCTGGACCCTGGTAGGATTGAACGCACAACCTGGTGGCTGCAGTACCAGCATTTAACCACTGCGCCACACAGGGCTCTGCATTGTTATAGTGCTATCATTCCACTTTCAACCTCCTATGGAATCCGGGGGTTTGCAATTCAGGGAGGGGCATTTAGAATTTTCAGCCAGAGAGCTCTTGGGCCTCAGGAAACCAGAAACCCCAGAACTCTACAAGAGGATAAAAGTGGAATAATAGCACTAGAACAGTGTAGGGTGAAAAGTCCTCTACTGTGATGTGGCAGCCAAGAAACATGACTCTTGATTGCATCAATAAGAGTATGGTGTCTAGATCGAGGGAGGTAATGGTACCACTCTATTTTGCTTTGGTTAGACCTCCCCTGGAAAACTGTGTTCAGTTCTGGGCATCACAGTTCAAGAAGGATATAGACAAGCTGAAGCCATGAAGCCCTGTGAGGAGCAGCTTAGGGAGCTGGGGATGTTTTCCTTTTTCTAGACACAGCATGCTCCTGCATGGTTTGGCCCAAAGCACATCACACTCCTTCTTGATCTCTCTTTGCTGAAGATTCATGCACCCTCCTGAGGTCTTTCTTACTCCCCCCTGCAATTATGAACTTTCCCAGTGTCTGCCATTTGCCTTCTTGGTGTTTGGTTACCAAACATGGCTCTCAAAACCGTTATCTAATAAATAAAAGTCAATAGCAACAGCAATAGCACGTGTATTTCTATACTGCTTATCAGCTAAGTGCTCTCTAAGTAGTTTATAATGTGTTATCTAATTGCCCCCAACGAGCTGGGTACTCATTTTACCGACCTAAGGAAGGGTGGAAGGCTGAGTCAGCCTAGAGCCCGGCAGGATCGAACTCACAATGTTGTGGCTGCAGTACCAGCATTTAACCACTGCACCACCAGGCCTCTCTATGGAAGCTGGTAAAGCACAGCGTATTGAGTCAGGCTGCCTGCCTGCAGTTCCTTAGATCTTTTCCCCTCTCTTTTTTCAAGAGAAGGACAATGTTTGCCCTTCTACAATCCACCAGCACCTCACTCAATCTCCTGAATTTGATGGCAATTGGCTCAGAGATGGAAATGATGGCAATTGGCTCAGAGAGCACATCAGCAAGTTTCTTCAGTACCCTGGGATGCAGTTCACCTGGTCTTGCATATTTGAACTCATTTAAATTAACTATATGCTTCCTGACAATCTCTTTGTCAGCACTGTAGTCTGAATCTCCCTTGGTTGAAAATTGAACCCATTGATTCAGACCCCACCCTTTGGAGTAGCAGAACACAAGCTTGTGCCATCTTCCATGTGGTTAAATCCCCTGAGATATTAAATGATGATAATTATTGTCTCCTCTCTCTCAGACTTCTCTTCTCCAGGTTAATTATACCAGCGTTTAATGAGGCCAAAAAAAGAGTACCAAAGTTAATTTGGGATTTAGAACCGTAGAGTTGGATGAGACTAGAAGGGCCATCCATTCTAGCTCCCTTCAATGCACAACCAAAGCCTTCCCAAAAGATGGTCATCCAAACTCTGTTTGAAGACTCACAGAGAAGTATTATTATTATTATTATTATTATTATTATTATTATTATTATTATTATTATTATTTATATCCCACCTCTCCTGATGGATCGAGGCAGTACTACAACAGTACATCAAATACATTAAAAGCAATTGAAACATAACCCATCCTCCCCACCCACCAACCCATCTAAAAACCCCTAAAACACATTAACTATTAAGAACAAGAGGACAGTTGGTGGGAGGCGATGGAAATGCTAGTCTGGGAAGGCCTGTCAGAAGAGATCAGTCTTGATCGCTCTTTTAAAGCAGTCAAGACTGGTAATGTACCGAGTCTCCTCCGGCAGGCCATTCCATAACTTGGGGCAATAGAAGAGAAGGTCCTCTGGGTAACTGCAGCCAACCTAGTTCTGACTGGCTGCAGTAAATTCCTCCCAGAGGACCTTAATGTGCGGGGCAGATTATATGGAGAGCCCAGCACAGATCAAGGAATTTGTTCCACAGTCAAGCAGCTTTTCCAACCAAGAAATTCTTTGTAATATTTAAATCTAATCTCTTTTCTTGTCATTTGAATCCTTTGGTCCATGTCCTTGTATCTGGAGCAGCAGAAAACACGCTCACTCCATCTTCTACATGACATCCCTCCAGGTAGTTGGGTATCTTATCACCTCTCAAGGTCTTCTCTTCTGCAAGCTAAACATCCCCAGCTCCCTAACCCATTCCTCATAGGAGTTAGTAATTTCCAGACTTTTGACCATGTCGGTTGTCCTACCAAACTAAGCCTCCAAACCAAGAGGAGGTGGTAGATGAAACTCTTAGAAACAAATCCCAGAAATCTCCAAGAAGGAGAACCAGCAGCCTCCTCCGAACACCTTCCATCTTGTTGCTTTTTGCACTTTAGACTTTCACTCTGACCAGTGCTCTTGCTTCTATGCAGCAGGAAATGAAATAGAATTTACAGGAGCTAAGGGGCTGCAAAATTCTCCATTTTCTTCTGGAGATGCCAGTTTTGATTCTCTTCATGTTGATTGATTCACAAACTGAACCACTGACAAGATTTTTAAGGAACTTAAGGGAAGCGTTTGTGATTAACTCCTCCAACTCTAAAATAAAAGACTAGCTAAATAAATAATTAAGTGGAAGAGCCCAGAAGGTGGACATTCTCAGGGCATTTGGCCCTCCATGATTTTCTCAGAAGTCTAGAAGTGGCACGTGTGTGTACATGTATGATTATTAAAACAGCCTTCACCACGCCACGGAAAATGCTGTGTTGTCATGGCAGTGAAAGATGGCCAAATATTTGCAAAAAGGCAAGCTTCCACTTCCTTTTTTAAATAAAGTAATAATAATTATATTTTCAGCAGGTGGTGCTCCATTTTTTCCCCCGCAATAAAGGAAATGAAATATACCTTCCTGGCACATTAATAGGATGCCGGCTCCTTGTTACAGCCCGCCTAACCGGCTCAGCTTGTATTTCTAGGCCTAATAACATGAAAGATTAATTACTGCTCAAAATAGTAATAGCAAGAAATATTACAGCTTTGCAATAAAGTGGAACATTTATATACGGATTTACCTAAATGGAATTTAAAATTAAATTAGCCTTTAGATCATGCCATACCAGCACAGTTAGAACAAAGCCTTTCATTCAGCGTTTCTCTATCCAATTGAAGGCACCCGCCAGAAACCACGCGGGTAGAAAGAACACTAAAATTGCAGGACTGTCATGTCAGATGGAGACCCGGTGTGACGGTGTGGTCTGAGCTTTGGACTATGACCCCAGAGACCAGGGTTTGATTCCCTGCTCAGCCATGGAAATCCACTGGGTGACTATGAGCACGTCACATTCTCTCAACCCCAGAAAATCCCAGGATAGATTCACCTTAGGGTCATCATAAATTGGAAATGACTTGAAGATACACAACAACAAGACACATGCCTTGAAGGAGCCCTGGTGGTGCAGTGGTTAAATGCTGGTACTGCAGCCACAAGGTTGTGAGTTTGATCCTGCCCGGCTCCAAGGTTGACTCAGCCTTCCATCCTTTCGCAGGTCAGTAAAATGAGTACCCAGCTTGTTGGGGGCATGTATAGAAATGTTTCGAAATACATGCTATTTGTAAGTTGTCCGCCGCCTCGATCCATATGGAGAGGCGGGATACAAATAAAATAAAATAAAAATAAATAAAATAAATAAAATAAATAAATAAATAAATAAAGGCACACAACAGCCATGAAAGCCCACTGGGTGACCTTGAGCACATCACCAGCCCCAGGAAACCACATGAGAAGTTCACTTTAGGGTCACCATAAGTTGGAAACAACTTGAAGGCACGCAATGACAACAGCGTGTTAGATGGAATCCTTAACAGTCATCTGGTCCAACTCCTACCACGATATCCATCCAACCTCTGCTCAAGGACCTCCAAGGAAGGAGCATCCATCTGTGGCATCAATTGGTGTAGTCACAGAATCACATAGCTGGAAGGATCTGCAAGCTCCTGGTGAGTTTCCGAGTAAGAAAGAATTATAGCCAATGGGCACAACATGGTGCCAGTCCCTAACACGTTGGAGAAAAATTAATTGCCATTTCCCCACAGGAGATAGTTTAAAAAGCCCTGTGCCCATTTCGTGCAGGGAATAAGTCAGCGCAGCACAGATGAAAACTGAAATTCAGGCTAACTGTCTGAGAAAGACCCTTCTACGTGGCACCCCTTCAGGTCTAGAAGGTCGTCCCCTGTGATCTCACCTCTCCGCTTTCTCTTCTCAGAGCTGACCATGTCCAGCAATGATGATAGACTGCCTGGTCTGAATGTCCCTGTTTGAGTCTGAAGAGAACAGATCAGAGGATAACCACAAGACCAAAGCAAGGCAGAACCAAGCCTGTGGGAATGGCTATGGGGGGAAGCAAAATGGAAATATCGCTCCTCAAAAAGAAGGATGAAATCCTAGAGTTGGAAGGGACTCCAGGGGCCAAATCAGTCCAACCCCTTCTGTCCTGCAGAAAGACACAATCAAAGCACTTCTTGTTACAGGTGGCCTCCCAGCCTCTGTCAAAACCTCCAAAGAAGGAGACTCCCCCGCACAAAATGCCTTACAAGGAGTGGCTTAGGGATCTGTATATGTTTAGCCTGGAGAAGAGAAGGTTAAAAAGGAACATGATAGTCTTGTTTAAATATTTGAAAGGATGTCATATGGAAGATGGGGCAAGCTTGTTCTCTGCTGCTCCAGAGACTAGGACACTATGGAACAATGGCTCCAAACTTCAGGAAAAGAGATTCCACCTTACCGTTAGTTAGGACTTCCTCATGGTGACAGCAGTTTGACAGTGGAGTGTGATGAAGTCTCTTCCTTCTCTGGAGGTTTTTAAGGAGAGGCTGGATGGCCATCTGTCAAAGGGAGGGCTTTGATTCTGTCTTCCTATCTGGCAGAAGGGGGATGGACTGGATGACCCCTTGGAGTCCCTTCTAATTCTATGATTCTATTATCTTCATGCACAGAGGAGAGAGAGAGAGAAGCACTGAATGGTGGAAGGGTCTGGGGAGAACAGCTGTTTGGTTTGGGTTTTTTAAGAAAAAAAAGTACTGGCGAGCTTCACAGGATTATCTGCCTTTGCTCACCAGCTGTCCGCTTTCTTCCTGCGCGTGCCATCTCCGCTGCACAATTCCCCATGCCAACGGCTGTGCACATATTGTTTGGACCAGAGGAGGGTCACAGTTGCTGCCTTGTTGACTGTGTAAGAACTAATGAGAACATATTGAGAAAGAAGGCAAGACCTCAAAATGCAAGTGAGCTGGGACTGTCCTGGAGAGAGCAGTCCAAGCCGTCTGGCTCTCCTCCCCACTCCCTGCCTGGCGCTGGTTGCTCTCTTCCATCTGCCACATTTGAAATCTCCTGAATCTTTACCCACGATCACAAACCGACAGTTACCAGCACAGGGAAGTGATTCCTTTCTCCTCCCAGTGCAACCTCACTGCCTCTGTTCCTAGGCATACACCAAGTCGATCAGAATAAACTCTAAAGTAAACTTGTAGAGAAGGTCAGGTGGTAGTCATGGAAAAGGCTGGGGGCCTGTATGGATTATTCTGCATGTGAATTGAATGGCAACGGGGCAAAATGGAATCAAGACTGTGATAGCCATGTTTAAATATCTGAAGGGCGTTCATCGGGAAGATGGGCCAAACTTCTTTTCAGCAGCTCCAGAGATGAGGACACTGTGGAGCAGTGGCTTCAAACTTCAGGAAAAGAGATTTCATCTAAATATTAGGAAGAACTTCCTGAGAGTAAAAGAGCGGTTGGACAGTGGACTCTGCTGCTGCCCGCATGGAGTGTGGTGGGGTCTCCTCCTTCTTTGGAGGTTTTCCAACAGATGATGGATGGCCATCTGTCAAAGGGAGGGCTTGGATGGTGTCTTCCTGCATGGCCGAATGGGGTTGGACTGGGTGGTCCCTGGAGTGTTTTCCCACTCTATGATTCCACGCTTCCAACTCTAAGCCCACCCCATAGCCAGCTCCCTAGGTTCAATCCTGATCTCGGAGTTTATTACCAGAGAATTTGCACTCTTCTTAAGGAAGGCTGACTACAATTGAGAGCCAGCATGGTGTAGTGGTTGGAACATTGGACTGCAACTCTGAAGACCAGGGTTCAAATCCCCACTCGCCATGGAAACCCACTGGATGACCCTGGGCAAGTCACACTCTCTCAGCCTCAGAGGAAGGCAATGCCAACCCCCCTATTAGCCTTAGGGTTGTCATAAAATGGAGATGACTTGCAGGCTCACAATTACTACTACTGATGGCGTGAAATAAAAATAGAGATTTTGTGAGAGGAAACCTGTTAAATTGTAGTTAGAACATGATGCGTCACGTGATCGAATACTTTTTTAAAACTCATGCTAAATCCAGCTTTAAAGGGCATTATCATTTATTCTAGTGCTGGGGATTGTGCCATTCTCTTTGGAATGCAGACGCATTGACGTTGATAAAAGTTACAACACGGCTGTAGACTCCAGAGACCATCCAGTCCAATCCCATTCAGCAATGCAGGAAGCCGTTATAAAAGAGAAGGTTAAGAGGGGGCATGAGAGCCATGTTTAAAGATTTGAAGGGATACCACGTCAAGGAGGGAGAGGGCTTGTTTTCTGCTGTTCCAGAGACCAGGACAAGGAGCAATGGATTCAAGTTGCAGGAAAGGAGATTCCACCTGAACCTCAGGAAGAACTTCCTGACGGTCAGGGCTGTCCGGCAGTGGAATAGGCTGCCTCCATGGAGTGCAGTGGAGTCTCCTCCTCCTTCTTTGGAGGTTTTTAAGCAGAGGCTGGATGGTCATCTGTCGGGAGTGCTTTGAGGTTGTTCCTGCATGGCAGGGGTTGGACTGGATGGCACCTGGGGTCTCTTCAAACTCTATGATTCTATGATTTTATGATTCTTCAAACTCTATGATTCTATGATTTTATGATTCTATTATCTTGGAACTGAAACAATGGGAGTCTGTAGAACCTGATTGAAAATAGTGTAAGATACCATCTGTGTGTCTGGTCATCTTGAAACATCATAGAATCATAGAAATGTAGAGTTGGAAGAGACCCCAGGGGCCATCCAGTCCAATCCCCTGCCATGCAGGAACTCCCTGAAAGCACTCCCGACAGATGGCCATCAAGCCTCTGCTTAAAAACCTCTAGGGAAGGAGATTCTACCACACTCCATGGAGGCACATCTTCCACTGCTGGACAGCCCTGACTGTCAGGAAGTTCTTCCTGAGGTTCAGGTGGAATCTCCTTTCCTGCAGCTTGAATCCATTGCTCCTTGTCCTGGTCTCTGGAGCAGTTAAGAACCAGCCTAAACAGGATTGTTGAGGGGAGAAGCAGATATCCATGACTTAGGCCATTTCCATACTAGACTGTTAATAGCGCTACGATTCCACTTTCAACATCCTATGGAATCCTGGGGTTTGCAGTTTTGGGAGGGGCCAGCTGGTTCCTCCCAAAACTGCAAACCCTAGGATTCCATAGGATTTTGCAAGCAGAATAATAGCGCTATTAACAGTCTAATGCGGAAATGGCCTTACAGTTACCTCCAGCTCATTGTGCTTCATTAGAATATCAACTTACACACCCCCCCAAGGTGGGATCTGGTATTATAATTTGGGACCACCTATATGCTGATAGAAAGATGTATTCATGATATGTATAGATATAGCCAATCACCTGGCGTTTTTGCTTCTTTCGCCACGCTCAGCAGGGTATGTAGCTGCCTCCGTGCAGCCATTTCTTTGGAGCGGCTTGCCTTGTTTGCAGGGGCGTAGCCACTCCCCGCTTGCACAAATGAATTTTTTTTAAAAAAAAAAACATTTTGTTATGATCCAGGTGTTATTGATTAATTATTAACTGGAAGTTGGAGACTACACTACTCCTCCCAAGATTCCACGGGGAAAGCCCTGGACAGCAGTGGTGACTGTGGAGCAAGAAATCCTCTCCAGGTTTTAGGCTGAACTTTAAGGGATCTATCCAAAGGGCTGAGGCCCCTTCCAAACTCAGCTTCAAGCATGGAGATACTACCCCCCCCCAAAAAAAAAGAGACAATACAGAAGCTTCCAGCAGCCCCTATTGAAAAATGAATCCCTGCCTAAACGAGTCCAACAGGCTAGGGTTAGGGCTGAGCTTCGGGTTAGGGAAATGAAGCAAGGAGCCAAGCTCTTGAAAGGCCATTTCTTCTTCCATGCAACATTCCCATTCCCCTCCCTCAGTTTTTAACATCCCTGAATTTAAAAATGTCTCTTACTCAATCACGGAGGGAAGACAAATGGAATTTGCACGGCTGTTCGATGTCTGTGACATGCAGGAATGATTGTTGCCATGGCAATGAGATATGAATCAAGAAATGTGCGTGCCTGCTGAAATCTGCAGATAATTCTGCTGAGTGGCAGAGATGGGAACGCAGCCACACGGCTGGGCTTCAGACCCCAAACTGAGACCCCACTCCTTGCTGTGCCCCCAGATTTCCCCCACCGGCTCCCACCTCCTCCGTCACAGCAGGAATGCAAAATCCAGAGTGGGCCACCCCAACAGCCAGCCAGGAGGCCATTGAAGGCACCTGCAAAATGGCATGCCCTCCACTGTCCTGGGTTGACAGGGCCACCTTCTCACCTGCTTTTAAAATGCCCCAGATTCTCTTGCCTCCTCCATTTTTCCCCCTTGTCCTCAGCGTATGTCCACCACTGCAGAAGTAATTTGCAGACAGAAGAGAGGAGGGGGAAGAAACTCCTAGCTTGTATGTTCTTCCTCATTACCATTTTATCCATGCTGTGAGGTTGCTTCGCCACATGTGTCCCAGTTTTCATTTGTGAAATGTCAGAGGGTATGAATTAACTTAGACCATTTCCACACGAGCCTGTTATAGCGCGGTGATTCCACTTTCAACCTCCTATGGAATCCTGGGGTTTGCAGTTCCGGGAGGGGCCGTCCGGCCCCTCCCAAAACTGCAAACCCCAGGATTCCATAGGAGGTTGGAAGTGGAATCATCGCGCTATAACAGACTCGTGTGGAAATGGCCTTAGGGTGTGGATTCTGTATCGGTAACCCTGAAGGACCAAGATGTCCAGATATGATTCTGCGCAAGCATAGAAGTCTGTATTTCACAATTCCTGTACAGCTTCACAAGCGTATAGTCCGTTCCCTTGATGACGCATCTCAGCCAAGCTCTCCATACACTCTCCTTATCCTGCAAAAGGAGAGGGCTGCAGTAACTCGGCCACCTGCTTCTAAAGCTTTGCTACAACTCCAACATGCTGATCTTTCCTTCAGTGATGGTCCACTTGAGTACCGCAAAATAAACCCAAATATTACAGAAATAGCCAGCAACCAGTAGCGAATACAAAGCAGTTATGAATGAGCAAATCTAGCTAACTGTGAATACAGATTGCTATTTAGCCATGATTGTGACATTATTGCCGCAATCACACCTCCATTCAGAACTTACTTTTATTGGCATCAGCTGGGCGGGGAGAGAGCAGTCTGTTCTGCCAGTGACCAGAGCATGGGTGAATGACATTTCAGCCAGGTTTGTGAGGAAAGGCCAGGAAAAGTTACTTAAAAGTAACTAAGCAGGTGGTATAGGACACTGGCACACGCCTCTCTTGAGATCATCTTTAGAAAGAAGCTGAACTTGCTTGATGACACTCCAAATTGTCTCACTGCTGAAGGAAATGGGAAACTCGCAAGAATAAAAATGCAATGGAGCTCTCTGGGTCTGGGTGTTTGTTGTGATGTCAAGATACTGTACCACTTGGCAGTTTATTTTGAGCTGTTGTTAAAAGGGTCCTGTTACCCACACAAAGTAGGGCAATTGACACATCTGGAGGGAACCGCTCGAAAAGAATTAATCTCTAATGTAACAGAAAGCTTTGAGCTTCATTTTCCAGAGAATTTGCACAGAGTCTTCTTTTTCTTTCCAATCCCTTTCCTTGCAAATAATTGCGTTTAGCAATAGCCGGAGCTGTTATAAGCCAGCGGTCTTTTCCCAGTGTAATCTGAGGAATGAAATGCACCCTGGCTAATGACAGCAGTTTTGTTTGATTTATATTATATGCTGCCCCATTTTCCTATGAAACGCTAGAGTGGAAAACAGATTATTCTTGTTTGTCGTTTTGCATTTGAGTCTCTGCGGGGGTCTATTTGTGTACAAGATAGTTGGAGAAATGTCATCATTATTGCAAGAGTGCTTCATCCGCCGGGTGTGTTCCAGGCTCAGGACCCCATCCCTGACGTGGAAAGAGGGTTTGCCTAGCCAGATTAATTACATAAAAGGTTAGCCAGCAAAAAAAAAAAAAAGGCAATATTTTGCCTAATGACTCTAACCTTTAAAAGACATCTACAGAGGCAAAGACATTTTTACAAGGGCGACTTCCATGGATAAAACAAGATAGTCAAGCAACTCTAACAAGGGCACACTCAAAGCTGTCTGTGTCCACATTGTAAGAAGTGATAGGACTATTTGCAATACCGCATTGTGCTCTCCTGGTTGAAAACCAAGAGAGGGAGGAAGTGGCTCTGACATCAGTGAATCTGCTCTCATTTATTGCCAAGTGGAGACCAAGTCGAGTCACTGAAGTGACTTGAATCCATCTTGAGTCCGAGGCAATGGACTCAAGTCTACGTTGCTGCTCATTTGTCTTTTTGGCAGCCCCCGGTACCAATAAAGTCAAGTAAAGACAGCCTTACAGTTGTCTGCACCGTCTTCCCTGCATTCAAATGGCAAGGAAAGCAGAGGCCTCTTTCAGGGTATTTAGCGTGCAATTGATTGGGTTGATGGACCGTGCCGTCTTCTTCTTTGCAACGGCTGTGGCGTGTCAGGGAGATATATCGTTCCAGGCATACTAAACAGCTGACAGGTTGCTTTATGGCTTGTTAGAACTGACACAATGTTTAGTGTAAATCTGCTTTTTGGGACGCCCCTGCCAGCGCCGGTTGGGGGGATGGCCTTGCTGAAAGAACTCAGCACACACAGCCGGGCCGGGACATTTCCTCCGTGCCCTGCAGTCAATCATAATGAGGCCTGTTTATGGAAGCTTTTAGCTGATGAATTTCCAACACGTTAGATACTAACGCCGCCGAAGGAGCTGTTTATGGCCCATCGCATGATTACGGCAGATGTGCGAGAACATCCGACGGCTCACACTGGAAATCCTGATGCGCTCTTTATTGCCGGAAAATGGCTTCTGCGTGCACTCAGGCAGCCCTTCCAAAGTGCGGCTGCTCCTTCTGCTACCGAGCCGGCTGGCTCCAAAGACCCCGAGGGCGCTTGGGATGGCTGTGTGAGAAAATGTTCTGCATCAAACTTCAGCCCAGAGTGGCAGAAGAAAAGTTGGGAGGTCTTTGGAAAAAACACGGCAGTCGCGCAGTGTGAATCTGAACTTGTGCGGTTCCACCTTTCTGCTGGAAACCAGCATTGTGCAGCTTACAGCCCATGTGACACTCTACAACTACACTGTGCAATGGGAATTTGCTCTTTGTGCAATGCCAGGGGATCAAGAGGCACTTTGAAGGCACTGATGAGTAACTATCCACCTTCCAAGAAGGAACAGCTGCACGAGAAATGGCTGTACTTGTGAAACTTCACTCATACAATGGTGGAATGAGTACAGACATTATACAATGGCCACAAAAGTCCAAGTACGTGCGTGCTGGAATTTAAGTGTGTGCAAAACACCAATAGGATTCCAACCACAACATCCCAAATCATGTCCATCTCCTCTTCCCATCTTCCTCTTCTTTGCTGTTATTTTGTCTTCCACCACATGCATGTAGACTTCAACTGTGGCCTGTGGGATGCATTGTTGCTGTTAATTGCCTTTAAATCAACTTTGGCTTATGGCCAACCTTATGAATGAGAGATTTCCAAGAGCCACCCACAGCCCTGCTCAGGTCTTGCAAAAACAGGACTTCCTTGATGGAGTCTTCCTCTTTTCCTACTATCTTCCTCTTTATTAGGCATTATCATCTTTTCTAATGAGTCACATCACCTCACAATGTGTCCAAAGCATGACCGCCTCAGTTTATTCACCCACTCAGTTTAGTCACACAACTCACACTGCATGGAGGTTGTATGCAGATCCCAAAACCCGCTTATGTGGCCCCTAACGTCCATCAGACAGCTCAGCAAAAAATTAATTGTTTTTGGCCAATTTGAGGGTGATTTTTTTTTCTGCCCCAGACTCGCTGAAATTGCAAAAGAACCTCTTGCATGGTTTTGCTTTCTCACCCCAATCCTGCCCCATTGTTGTTTTCCAATGAAAACCAGCTGAAAATGAGGGACAGAAACGAGATGGCATCCCTTCTGGTGCCATCTCATTTCTGTCCCCCATTTTCAGCTGGTTTTCATTGGAAAACAACACACCCAACACACCAGAGGACTTGCAGGGTGAACATTGGCCCTTGGTCTCATTGCAGTTGCCCGTCACTACTTTAAACTAGGGAGCCCGCTGCCACCAGATGGAGGGATAGCTGCCAACTTGGGTGGCTTTTAAAAGGTGACTGAATAAATTCATAGGGGAGGGAGAGAAGGCGGAGGAGGTAGAGGAGGAGGCTGCAGGGTCAAGCCAGGAGGCTAAGTATCACCACAGGTCCCAGCATGCCTCTATGTGCCACTTTCTAGAGAAAGCAAGGTGGAGAATGCTGTCGTTTATTTCATGTCTCGCTGGCCGGATTTTCTCTGGGGAAACCGGTTCTTCTCTATGTGAGGTGTGTATGTCTAAAGAAGGGAAACCAAAGTGGTAAAAGCTCTGGAAACAGAATGCTACAAGGAACAGCTTAGTAAACTGGGTATATTTAGCTTGAAGAAGAGATATGATAGAGCCATTTTTAACTACCGGTATCTGAAGGGAAATCCAGTAGATGATGTGAGCTTGTTTCCAGTACTCCAGGGATGAAAACACAAAGCTGTGGATTCAAATTACAAGAAAAGAAATTCTATTTGAATGTTAGGAAGAACTTCTTGACTGTAAGGGCTGTTTGAGAATGGAACAGATCACTTCAGAGGGTGGTGGAATCTCTCCACCTTTGGATTTCTCTAAGCATAGGTTGGATGAGTGCCTTTCAGAAGGGCTTTGGTTCTGTACTCCTGCATGGCTAAGGGTTGGCGTAAATGGTCCCCAAAGTTCCCTCCAACTTGTGATTATGGACAGGCTGGAAAGTGTCTAGAAGAGGGTGTCCAAGATGGTAAAAGATCTGGAAACACCAAGCCTTACGAGGAATGATTAAGGAGTTTGGTATGTTTAGCTTGAAGAGGAAAAGACAGGATAGACATCTTTAAATATCTGAAGGGATATGGAAGATGGAGCCAGCTTGTTTTCTCCTTCTCCAGAGACTAAGACACAAAGCAACGGATTCAAATTACATGAAAAGAGATTCCAAGTAAATATTAAGAATGACTTCTTTCTAATGAAAAATGGTTCAGCAGTGGAACCAACTGCCTTGGAGGGCATGGACTCTCCTTCTTTGGACGTCTTTAAACATCTCCAAGTGTAGAGTTGAAGGCTTTCAAGGCCAGAATCCATTGGTTCTTGCGGGTTTTTCAGGCTTTGAGACCGTGTTCTGGTCTAACGAGCCCCACTTGGGCTCAGGAAGTCTCCCTCCAGGAACAAGTATTCAATACACACAATAGAAGTATTATGCTAATTGCTCCCTCCCCTCTGGAGGAGGAGACTGGCATATATGTTCTCCACTCCACTTCCAATTCACCTTTCCTCTGAAGATGCCAACCACAGATGCAGATGAAACGTCAAGAGAAAATCAACCAGAACATGGTCTCAAAGCCTGAAAAACCCACAAGAACCAATCTCCAAGTGTGTTTTAGTTGTGCATGCATGGCAAGGGTTGGATTAGATGGCCTTGGGGTCCCTTCCATCTCTGTGATTCTAAAAACTAAATTGGTTTTATAAAACCAGAGCGGGGGAGTTGTTAAATCTCATGAAGGTCTCCTTTTGTCATAGGACTATCCATTGTGAAGTGACAGAGTTCCAAGATGTTCAACAGGAAAATGGATACAGCTTAGTAGTCCCATAAAGCTTGCCTGTCCAAGGTAAAGTAGAAGCATAGTCAAGCCTTAATCCAAAGGTCAGGAATCCAGCACGCAGCAAGCTCAGACAGTCCAAAGGTCAGAGAAGACAAGCAGACGGTGAGCAGCAGATCTGTAGCACACCAAGTCAAGGGCCAGCAGACACAGGAGTTGTTTCTGGTGTCAGGCCACCACCCTCTGCCTTCCTCAAACAGGCTAGAGCCAGCTGGCTGTCATCCCAGCCTAATTAGCTCCTGGTGTACTTGCATCTGCTTCTCCTCATTCAAGGCTGCTGTTCACCTGGAGAAGCCAAGTCCTGGCCCATGACACTTATTCATGAGGCTGTGGAAGCCCCTCTTTCACAGGGCTCTTTGAAGCCTCTTATTCATGAGATCACCATCCCTCGAAGTTGACTTCACAGTGAATAACAACAACAAATGAACTGAATGCGAGCCTGGGAGGCCTTGGGTCTGAGCCAGCCACAGAGTTATTTTTAGGTTTCTTGGGCAGAGATCGGTGAAACTTGACCCTGCTTCAGTTAGTCCCAACCAACATGGCTATTCTAAGGGACGCTGGGAGTTGCCCAATTTTCCTGCACTGCAAAGAAGCTCTCCAAGGTCCTGAACCCTGTCCTCCAACAGAGGTCCAGCACCTGGAGAAGCTCCCTTTTTAAAGTTTGCACGAAAACCCAGAAAAGATATGGCATCTAATTAACATAGAAGCCAGCAGCCACCACTCCAGAAATGTAACTTTTCCAAGCTCTGCATGCTTCCATATGTGGCTCAGGCCCAAGTGGAGACAGCATGCCTCAGCAGACTGCTGCTAACGAGCACATCGTCTTCTCTGATTTCTGCATTGCACGGCGCTTCATTGTGCATTGAATGCACACTGAAGGCTGCTAATGGCAAACGGGAGGGAGGGAGGGAGGGAGGGAGGGAGGGAGGTAATCTATTTAATTACCAAATCTAACTTGGGGAAGGTGGGCTGTCACACTGCAACCTGCCCAGGCATAGAGCTGAGGAGTGGTTTTACAGCCCCACTGTTCCTTAAATAACAGCCTGGACATGTGGGCTTCTAGAAAAATGACCATTCTTCTGTGCTAATGAGCAGCCCCCAAAATGACAATGTGATGGCGTCCTTCCCTGTTCATCTTGCAGAGCCACAAATTCATCTTAGTGCAGAATCCCGCCTATAATAAGAAAATTGATCTTTAAGGAAATGGCTTCAGATTATATTGGATGGAAGGAAAACAAGGCAGACCCATTATGCATGGCTTGACAGTTTATTATCGACTCCCTCCTTAATAGGTTCCCTCCCTCCCTCCCTCCCTGAGATGGGGAGGCAATGAATCCCATTAGCCCCTGCAGATGGCACCCGACTCCCATCCCTCCTTCCTCCCCCAAGCAGGATGGATCTGGGGCAATCAGACCAGACACGGCCCATGGACAAAGCAGTAAATTTGGCTTTAAAAAAGAGGGAGAACCATCACCTGTCTTGTTAACAAAATGTATTCTGACGGCCTCAAATGCCTGCGGCCCAGCCCCCCTCGTTATGAGGCATGATGACTCCTGCCCTGTCCGCTCATTAGCTCTTACAATTAATATTTCTTGGCTGCCATGCCAAACTACACCGCGCTTCAATCATTTTAGGCCCTAATTTTGCATGAACGTCCATTGGGTTCAGCGGTGAGGCCCACCAATTTATCAGCTGCCAGCTTCTGTGTGTGTATGTGTGCTTGTGCGTGTGTGTTTGTGAGCATAATGCACATTCCCCCAGTCACGTAGAGACAAGGAGGGCAATGGAGGTGGTGTGCCCCTGGCAGCAATTTTTGGGGGGTGCCACAGCTCCTTGCTTGCCCTCCCCCATGTCCCGTAGCCAAGCCTCATCTGTCGTAGCCACACTCCCAAATGCCATAGCCCCCATTTGCTATAGCCATGCCCCCTCCTGCCTCCTGCTCGTAGCCATGCTCCCATCCCTCCATTTGCACCCCCTCCAAGCACTTCAAGCTCCACCACTGTGTTCCCCACTGGATGTTATTGGGAAAGAGACAGAAAATTAACCAACCCATCCAGGGCTGGACATCAAGCACTTGGGTGATAGCGCTGGCCCCATTATGTAATGGTTTAAGCATTGGACTAGAACATCTGGTTCAAATACCTGTTCAGCCCTGGAAACCCACTGGACAACCTTGGGAAAATCACACTCTCTCAGCCCGAGGGGAAGGCAATAGCCAAAAACATATGAGCACCAATATAGTGGTTTGAGTGTTGGACTAGCATTCTTGGACACCAGGACTCAAATCCCTGCTCAGACATGAAAACTTAGTGCAAGTCCCACTCTCTCAGCCTCACAGGAAGACAATAGAATCATGGAGTTGGAAGAGACCCCAGGGGCCACCCAGTGTAACCCCCCTTCTCCCAGTCAGGAATACACAATCAAAGTCCACTCTTTGATAGACGACCACCCAGCCTTTGTTTGAAAGCCTCCAAAGAAGGAGGAGACTCCACCACACTCAACAGAGTCAGCAGCAGATTCCACTGTTCAACTGCTCTTTCTGTCAGAAAATTACAGCTCTTACTGTCTTAGCCAATGTCTTCTGAAGAAATCATGTCCAAAATAAACAGGAGAGGCTTGCTGTAAGTCAGAGTCAACTTGAAGACATCTAACCACAAGGTCTTACCAATTCAAAAAGCTTTCTTAAGAGTGTTGGACTTGGTCTCTGAAAGACCAGGACTCACACCCCAGATCAACTATGGAATCCTAGTGGGTTAACTTGGACAAGTCATACTCTCTCAGCCTCAGAGGAAGGCAATAGTAGCAAGCCTCCTCTGAAGAACATTGGGCCAAGAAAACCCGTTTTTTAGATCCATCATGGTGTAGTGGTTTGAATGTCAGAGTAGGGCTGTGGGTTACCTGAGTTCAAATCTCCACTCAGTCCTGGAAACTCCCTGTGTGACCCTGGGTAAGTCACACTCTCTCTCAGCAACCTAAGAGGAAGTCAATGGTGAACCTCTCCCGAGTAAGTCTTGTAAGGAAAACCTAGGATAGAGTTCTCCTAAGACAGTGTTGGACTAGAGCCATTTCCGCACTAGACTGTTATAGCGCTATTATTCCACTTTCAACACCTTAGGGGATCCTGGGGTTTGCAGTTTAGGGAGGGGCCTCAAAGGCCATCCTCAAAGGCTCCTCCCTAAACTGCAAACCCCAGGATTCCATAGGATGTTGAAAGTGGAATAATAGCACTACAACACCTAGTACGGAAATGGCCTAGGTCTCTGGGAGACCAGGGTTTGCATCTTCCTTCTGCCATGGAAACCCATTGGGTGACTAAGGGCAAGTCATACTGTCTCAGACTCAGAGGAAGACCGTGGCAAACCTCTTTTGAATAAACCTTGCCAAGAAAATTGTATGATAGGGTTAACTTGAAGGCATATAACCATAAGCAAAGAAATGGAAGACCCCAGTAGGACGAGGCCCTAAATACCTGTTGAGAGAAGCTGATGGGCTGAAACCTTTGCAATGACAGAGAAGATGTCTAAAGCAGGAGGAGCCTTTTCTGGTAATGGAGAAATGAAGAAAAAATATGCACACCCTCAAGGCACTACAGTCCAAGAAAATCACTGCCATTTGCTTTTATGTGAATTAGGTCTGAATTTTTGCTACTTTCTCATTCTGCCTACCACAAAGTCATGTAAAACATGAAAACTTGTTCACCACTCCTTGTTGCTCCTCCAAATCTGGGCTTCCAACTAAACAGTTAATAATTGCTTTTGCCCTTCACTTTGGAAGAGCATCTGTAGAGCGTCTCACTTAACCCACCGGCCTCTCCACATCTGTTCTGGGCTTCAGTTTGATCCCTGATTCCAGCTTAATGGAGCATGGTACCATCTAATCTTTAAGCGAGACTTCACGAAAGCCCTCTTCTTCAGCAGCATCGCTTCTGTGGCATTCAGTGTTCTCTCTCTCTCTCTCTCTTTCTCCCTCCCCCCTCTCTCTCTAAGGTCAAATTGATTTGAATGGTGTGTTGATGGTCACAGTTGGAGGCGCACTGGTGCTGTTCTTAACCATCAGAGTGGCCTGATGTCTACTTTCTCCTTTAAGACTTAGATTTTCATCTCAAATTTTAAAGCAAGTCCCAGCTGGCCTTGTTCCTTCACCTTCCACAGCAGTTATAAACCGCTGGGGGAGGCTTTCATCTCTGTGCTAGAAGAAGCCTGCCTGCTATTGACTCATAGAATCCTAGAGTTGGAGGAAGCCATCCAGTCCAACCCCTTTCAGCCATGTCAGAAGACGCAATTAAAGCCCTTTTGACAGTTGGCCATCCAGCCTCTCTTTAAAACCTTTTAAATAAGGAGACTCCAATGTAGTCAGAGGCAGCGTTTTCCTCTGTTGAACTGCTCCTACTATCATGAAGTTCTACCTAATGTTTAGGTGGAATCACTGTTCCTGGAACTTGAAGCCATTGCTCCATAATGACCCAGGCTATGGAGAAGCAGAGAATAGGCTTGCTCCATCTTCCGTATGACCTCCTTCAAATATTTAAACAAAGCTATGGTGTCCCTTCTTAATCTTCTTTTCTCCAGGCTAAACCTACCCAGCTCCCTAAGCTGTTCCTTGTAGTGCTTCATGGTTTCCAGGCCTCTGACCATTTTGGTATCCCTTCTCTGAACCCATTCCAGTTTATCAACATCTTTCTTGAACTGTAGTGTCCAGAACTGGACACTGCATATCAGGTAAGCTCTGACCCAACCAGAATGGAGTGATATTATTACTTCCCTCTTTATAGACTCTGCAATCCAGGAACCCCTCACAGGCTACTCCAGCTGTAAGGGGGCTCATTCTGTTCATAATCCTCCTTCTCCATAATCTGGACCAAATGGAGACCTCAGAACCTGGTCCTGCCCTGTCTTGTCTTCCTTCTGGCAGCTGATCCCAGTAAAACAGACAGAGGACTAGTCCTGCTGGGGGAAATCTTGGGAGGCCTCACCTTTTGCTGTCCACTCTCCACAAAGAAAGGGGTGGAAAGGATGGACTTGTGAAGTTTGGGGATCAATAAAACCCTGTGGAATTGGTGTTCTTCCATTCTTCCTCATTGGTAAACCCTGGAAATGGAGAGCTTTGATGTCCAACTCTTCGGCCCTTTTCGCACGGGCTTTCTCTCGCGAAATAGCACCGTGAGCCTCGCGGGAGTGGGAACGTCGCTCTGCACGATGCACTCCCACTTCCGCGGCGCTCACGGGGCTGAAGCGGCGTGAGCGCAGATTTTTTTATTTTCGGCTTGAAGTGAAAATAAACAGCATTCGCGCAAGGCTCCCAGCGGCATCCTGCACTTACCAGAGTGCGGAGCGCCGTCACAGGCGGGCCTGTCGCACTTCCTCCCCGCTTCCGCCCCCCGCGGCGCCTACAGCTCCCAGGTGGTGCTGCGGAAGCTGGGGGCGTGGCTGAAGAGCGCCCGTCGCACAGGAAGACTCCACATGCGGTAAGGAGGCAGGGGGAAGCGGCGTTTCGGGAGAGGGTTCTCGCGTAAGCTGCCCTCCTCCATCGCACAAGCGCCGGCGCTGCGAAAAGGGCCTTCCTAGAGAGGGCTGAGGACATCACAGGGACTTTATTTCCAATTAACAAACACATGATGTTTGGGTGGTCCCTCATAAGGAATGCTGAACCTGTTTTGTCATGCATTTGTCTCAATAGGCAATGTTGGTGATGGTTATTGCAAGAAACTTAAAACATAATATTACTTCAGGAAAGTTAACATTGCTATCAAAATGTCCAGAATTCTGAAAAGAAATTTGATTGTGCAATTAAACTCTGAAAGGCTTATGACTTGTATATTAAGGGCCCTTTCTGCACTGGATTGTTATAGGGCTATTATTCCACTTTCAACATCGTATGGAATCCTCCCTAAACCCTCCCTAAACCGCAAACTCCAGGATTCCATAGGATGTTGAAAGCGGAATAATAGCCCTATGACAGTCTAGTGCAGAAGTGGCTTAAGGAGGTCTTACTTACTTACCTATCCTCTAAGGACTTGAAGTTTATAGAATCATATGATTCTATAAGTTCAACAGCCGAGGTGGCTTCCTAGCACTCGTGCCAGAACTGATGTCTCTGTTTCTTTGTGCTTCTCCCACAGCCATTTGGCTGATGTGTATACAGAAAATATCAACATAAAGAATGAAATTCTCAGGCATTTTATTCTAGAAATTAACTTTCAAACATGCTGGAAGGTTCTCATCAAAATGAAAGGTCCTATAAAAGAGCATTTTCCAAGTTTTACTCTGTCAGAACTGGCCCAAACCATCCTCAAAATGAAATCTCCTACATTGCCAAGTTTCATATCAATCTGTTCATTTATTTTCTGAACCAAGTTCCATATGCCATAGAATTAGCTCTACCTGCCCCCTGGGGTTCGCCATCATGGTGGGATCTATTCCAACCCATTCTTAGCATAGGGCCAAACTGTGCAGCCCATCCTTGGAACAGAATTCTTGAGCATGTCCAATCAAGCACCAAAAAATCATGGATAGCATATTGACAGTATAAATCACCCATAATGTTGAAAATTCAAGTGAGTCTACTTCCAGAATTTTTCTAGTACAGGAGCTATAGTTCTCCTCCCAAAGGATTACATTACTGGAGAAAATTCCCAATTGAGATGGGAAAGACATAGAAGAACATTCACTCTGGGGAGACAGTCGAACTAGCCATTCCAATGGTTAAAGAAGAAGCGGCTGCAAAGAGATTGTGGAGCACTAAAGGGCCTGAGATTCAGCAGTAGGGAAATCACTGGAAATGTTGTTGAGGGCAATTTCAGTTGAATAGATCCCAAACTGTAGGGGTCTAGAGTGAAGCTGGGAGCAAAGGATAGAAGGGAGATTCCATGGCACTGGGGAAAATGGGATGGGACTCCACTTGAACCAGCAAAGTGTCCAATGTTTTGGTGTGCGAACCCCTCCTGGACAAAAGTGTGCATACCTGCCATTCCCTGCTTCCAGAGCATGGTTGCTGACTCAGAGTCTGAAGCAGAGGACATGCCAAAGGCTGAAGCAGAAGGCATGTCATGGCTTGTTGTACAGCAAGAGGTTACAGTGCTGGAACCAGAACAGAGGATGGTGCCAGCTTCAACAGAGGGTCCTGCCTCTTCAGATACAGAGGAACACTTACCTAGACCCAGCTTCACAGTGCACAGGCAGCAAAGAGAGAACCAGTGTTGCTCTCTCAGGATTTATCACTGGCAAAAATCAATCAAGTCTCAGCTGCGCTAGGCTTTGGGTCTATTTAGCTGGCGTCCTTCCCCTCCAGAAGTTGTCAGAGTTTAGCTGACCTGCTACCTTGCTGGATGCCTTGACAAATGGATTGACCTTGGACACTCCCTTGCCATGAAACTTTGCTGTACTTTGTTTATGTTGGACTTTACTTATGACTTTTTGCTTACTGCCTAGAAGTAAGTAACAAGCTGGGAGACATTCAGTTTGGTTATTTTTTTTTATTTATTTATTTATTTTTATTTTATTTATTTATTTGTATCCCGCCTCTCCATATGGATCGAGGTGGCGAACAACTTAGCATGTATTTCGAAACATTTTTTCTATACATGCCCCCAACAAGCTGGGTACTCATTTTACCGACCTGCGAAAGGATAGCTGTGCCAGGACTGAGATAGAACTGTTACTGCGGTCTAGGCCTACCCTGAGATAGCACTTGATATCGCCTTGATATCAAACAATTTGGCTTTCCTCTGCCACCCCGCTCCACGTGTTTGTGAGGCCACCAGACAAGCACGCAAACAGGCACGGCCGATAATTGCTGGACATTCCATTCTTCACCCAGGCAGGCCAGACAGAGCCGGTTCATCACTTCAGGGACCTCCCTGGAAAACCCCCTTTTGCTTATGTGTGATACTAACAAAGGCTCCCCTGCCCTGAGCAGGTAGTGCATACTGGCTACACTATTGTTAATTCGACTCTGATTCAATCGTGCTAAATTCTGATCTTTCCAAAGATTTGTCCTGCGCCTAAAATGCATTGTTCTCACCAAGTAAGGTATAGCCTGCAGTCACAATTCACTCTATAAAAACCCCTGATTCCAAGACCATCCTCGGATCGCTCCTGAGTTCCATCCAGCCTTGCTGCTGCTCTGCTTGGCGAGCCTTCCCCTCAGCTTCAGTAGCTGAGACTACCAACCCTGGATCGCTCAGACCGCTCTAGAGTTCCATCCCACCTTGCTGCCACTTTGCTTGGAGACCTCCCCTCAGCCAATTGCGCTGAGCTTCTTCATCACACCCCAACTTCTCTCTCAAGGTCCAGGACTACGAGACAGGTGTCGTATCACCCATTTCCCTTGGAAAATCCCCATTCCTATGTCAGTCTCTGATTCCTTAGGTATCTGCATGACTGTGGTGTCCTTAATATTTGTCCGTACTTAATAAACATCATTTTTATTGTTTTAACCCATCTGGCTGCTTGACTGACCTGACCTCATAGACACTGGGTTGCAAGATCCTGATAGGTTACCCTGCCTCTCGCTAGCTTTAGTGAGTGCTCCAGCTAATTTTCCCCAAAGTTGTGTTGTGGTTTGGTCATTTAGGTGTCCCTCCCGGGACCCCCAGAGATCAGGGTAACAGAACAATACCCACTTCATGGAACTCTAGAACTGTACAGCTGTTGACTATCTGGGCTAGACTACTGCCAGTGCAATAAATCCATACTAAAGGACCTCAGAGAGGTGGCCATCCAACCTCCACTCAGAGGAAGGATAGTCAGACCCATTACAAGGGAGTCCATTCCATTCTCTAATGGCTCTTCCTAACAAAAAGTTCTCTCAATTGCTTAGGTGGGCTCTCTTCTGTTGATTCACCAGGGGAAATAGAGACCAGGCATGCATCTGGGTTGAGCAGAGCCATTTTAACTATTGAACTTTTAACTACAGCAGGGCTGTGAATAACGTGAGGGATCCATTCTGGCACCCTGTGCGTTATACAGTTTTCACATACAACACAGAAACCCCACTGCCAGCAAGCCTGAGACTGTTGATGGCACCTGTTGATGGCACCTTCAGCAGAGACATGACAGAGATGCGTGTGTGCCAGCCCTGCTCTTTTGTTCCCAAGTGAAAAAACAGAGCCAGCATGCACACACATGCACACACTCATGCACGCGCACACACACGCACGCACACACCTGCTGCCATATCCCTGCTGAAGGTGCCACCAACAATCCCAGGCCAGCCAGCAATAAGGATGTGTACTAACCCTGCTCTCTCATTTGGGGACGAAATTCTATTCTATTTCAAATGTTGATTTGTCAGCATGTCTGTTATGGCAGTGGAAAATACATCTGAAAACATTGCTCATATGGGGAGAAGCCTGCCAGAGCACAAGAAAGAGGGGAGAGACTCTTTCATGTGCCAATTAAGCATACGCAGGTGTGCACATTTTAATGAACAAGCTTAGATTTCCCCAATTTGTAAGTCGAAAGCAGGTACAGGAAGAAAGGACTGAAGATGGAATTCCAGGACCAATGCACAGATGTTGATGTTTACAACAGAATTAATTAAATGGGAAAACTCATAAGAGGATGCTCTCACTCACAAGACAGTTAAAAACTTTATCCCAACTAGAAGAAAGAAGTGCTTGGCTAATAATCAATAATGAATAAATGTACCAGACACATTTGTGGCTTCTCTCTTTTCTCTAGCTTTTCTCTGTTCACGTGTTGCCTCTGAGCCTGTCATGAGTTCTCCAGTTTCTACATTGGAGGATATTTTTGATTTAGTATGTGGGGCCTTTTGTGGGAACTCAGAGCCTGAACGACCTTTTGATGAAGAATCTTTGCTAAGGGTCCCATTAAAATAAAGAGTGGGTGATCTGCTTCTGGCTGGCAAATCCTGCACTCAGGATCACTTTTTCATTGTAAATAATTTTCATTGCAGATAATGGAACAATAGTTCCTGTAGCTTCAGAGCTAGGAGATACAACCAAGGCACCACAATTCTGTGAGAAGCTGAGGAATCTCTCACTGAGAACTAGTCACTTATGATGAGATGATGCTTGCACCTGCAAGGGTCAAATAAGGAGGAAAAGCTTCATTGAACTTTGACTTCCATTCATGAAATACATTCGCCAAAAAAAAACACATCTCTTGCAACCTCCTGATAATCATCTGGATCTCTGGACAGATCTTCTGAAGCTCAACATGGATGTCTCCAATGGTGAAACCTAGGACCGCTCTCCAAGATTTCAGTCCCCTAAACAAAGCAAAGAAGACGAATGGTCAACTGTACAGTTGCAACATGAACTACCTGCGCTGTCTCGCCTGTTTAATTTCTAACTCATGAAATTTGAGTGTTTCAACATTTTGAACAAACCTGCTCACTTGTTCAATCTATCGCCAAATTGCATAACTGAACATATGGTAAAAATAAATTTTAAACAACGACTGAGAGAAGTGTAAGGTCCTATACTTAGGTAGAAAAAATGGAATACAGAAATATAGGATGGGGGACACGTGGCTGGATAGCAGTACGTGTGAAAGGGATCTAGGAGTCTTCATAGATCACAAGCTGAACATGAGTCAGCAGTGTGATGCAGCAGCCAAGAAAGCCAATGCAATTCTCGGCTGCATCAATAGGAGTATGGTGTCTAGATCAAGGGAGGTACTAATGCCAGACTAATCTTATCTTGCCAGACTAATCTTATCTCTTTTTATGATAGAGTTATTAGCTTGACAGATGAAGGGAATGCTGTGGATGTAGCATACCTTGATTTCAGTAAGGCCTTCGACAAAGTTCCCCATGACATTCTTGCAACGAAGCTAGTAAAATGTGGGCTGGACAGGGCTACTGTTATTTGGATTTGTAAATGGTTGACCGACCGAACCCAAAGGGTGATCACGAATGGCTGCTTTTCATCCTGGAGAGAAGCGACTAGCGGGGTGCCACAGGGTTCTGTCCTGGGCACAGTGCTGTTCAATACTTTTATCAATGACTTGGATGAAGGAATAGAGGGCATGCTCATCAAATTTGCAGATGACACCAAATTGGGAGGGGTTGCTAATACGCCAGAGGACAGGATCAAAATTCAAAATGACCTGGATAGATTGGAGAGCTGGGCCAGGGCGAACAAAATGAAATTCAACAGAGAGAAGTGTAAGGTCCGACACTTAGGCAGAAATAATGGAATACAGAAATATAGGATGGGGGACACGTGGCTGGATAGCAGGACGTGTGAAAGGGATCTAGGAGTCTTCATAGACCACAAGCTGAACATGAGTCAGCAGTGTGATGCGGCAGCCAAGAAAGCCAATGCAATTCTCGGCTGCATCAATAGGAGTATGGTGTCTAGATCGAGGGAGGTACTGGTACCACTCTACTCTGCTTTGGTTAGACCCCATCTTGAATACTGTGTCCAGTTCTGGGCACCCCAATTCAAGAGGGACATTGACAAGCTGAAGCAAGTCCAGAAGAGGACAACCAAAATGGTGAGAGACCTGGAAGCCATGAAGTCCTATGAGGACAGACTTAGAGAGTTGGATATGTTTAGTCTGCAGAAGAGAAGATTAAGAGGGGACATGATAGCCATGTTTAAATATTTGAAGGGATGCCACGTAGAGGAGGGAGAGGGCTTGTTTTCTGCTGCTCCAGAGACCAGGACAAGGAGCGATGGATTCAAGCTGCAGGAAAGGAGATTCCACCTGAACCTCAGGAAGAACTTCCTGACAGTCAGGGCTGTCTGGCAGTGGAATCTGCTGCCTCGGAGTGTAGTGGAGTCTCCTTCCTTGGAGGTTTTTAAGCAGAGACTGGATGGCCATCTGTCGGGAGTGCTTTGAGGGTGTTCCTGCATGGCAGGGGGGTGGACTGGATGGCCCCTGGGTTCTCTTCCAACTCTACATTTCTATGATTCTATGAGATGTTACATCAAGGTTAAATAGCATAAATCTCCATCAGTGGAGCTAGGCATTAATTGTGCTACACAAGCCTCGTGTTGAATGGCATTGTTGTTATGTCTGAACCGAGACACCAAAGCTGCCACCGCAATGCCGACCAAAGGGGCATCCACACACAGAGCATGGGGGGCATCCAGACTCAGTGGTCTCACACAAGCAGCCCCACCTCCACAACCTTGAACTGAATGTGGATATTCCACCACAGACAAAAATGTTCAGCCGCTTGTATAGAGTAGTGCAGAGATCCGTGAGACACCAGCGGGATTCGCCCCTACAAAAATGTGAGATGCCTTGGAAGGAACTGTGGCAGTCAAATAAGGATGGAAAGAATATTTGAAAATATTCAAAAATTCTAGTAGTAGTAGTAGTGGTAATAATAATTATTATTATTATTATTATTATTATTATTATTATTATTATTATTATTATTAATAGGTTTCATGATAGTTGAAAAGCTCTGATGTGGAAAATTCTGGACAGATTAGAATCTTTCCTGTTGGGAACATATCCTGCACAAAAATACACATGACTTCCCCCTAGCACAGAGAAACAGCATTTTCTGTGCATCAAAACATTTTCCTGCACAGAAAACAGCTTTTTAACCAGCTGTGTTGTTGAACCAATTGTTCTGTAAAGGATTTAAATCATTACGTAAAAGGTTAACACTGTAGGCTGATGACACCCGATTCTACTTCTCCCTGTCCTTGGAGTCAGCTGGGACTATGCAGGTGCTGGACCAATTTCTGCAGCAGGCTGGATGTAGGCCATCAAATTGAAGCTGAAACTCAATAAGATGGAGGCTGTGTGGATTGGCAGTTCTCAGGTCCAGGAACTGGGGGTCCACCTGTCCTGGATAGAGTTGTACCCTCCCTGAAGGAGCAAGTGAGCAATCTGGGTGTCTTTCTCACTGGATGCCTTGCTGGACTCCAGGACTTGGAATGCTTGGAGCCAGCTACAGCCTTTCCTGGACAGGGATAGCATAGACACAACAGAGTTCATGCACTGGTATCTCCCTGTTTAGACTACTACCAATCACTTTCCTTGGGGCTACCCTTGAAGACAACTCAGGAACTGCAGCTAACACAAAATGGAACTCCATTCAGACACCTTTGAGCTGCTTCAGTGTCTTCATTGTCTACTTAAAGCTCTGTATTTTTGCCCTGTAGCTGGCTGCAATTAGCAATCTGCCTGTACCTCTTTAGACTTACAGAAGTTCCCAAAAGCTCTTCAAAGGCAGCCCCATGTAGAGCATGTTACCATAATCCATGTAATGTCATTGTGCTTGATCGGTGAAATTCTTAAAATCATCTCCAGCTGTGCCAGCTGCCAGTTCCCTGCAGGGATCCACATGTGCCTCCCATCTCCTCTTAAGCAAATTCTACTTGGAGCCACTCTCCCTTCTCCTTGGCACCCGCCACCGCAGTTTCAAAAGCAGGCAGCTCTCCTCCTCGGGGGTGCTCTCTTTGTGCCATGAGAAGGCAATAGCCTTTTGCAGGAGACACTAATCCAAACATCAAATTTTAATTTCTTTGTTTTTTCCCCTCCTCCAACATCACAGGAACCGCTTTGTAGTGGGAAGGTGGAGTTGGTAGTTCATCAGAAGAAAGCACCTCCAGTCCTTTCCCAGACCTGGAAATCGATACCTCTATTGACTGGACTCGGCAAATTTACATTCTTGTTTAGCCTCTCCTCAAGTTTATAAGCCAAAAGACAGAGATAAATGTCTCCCCTGGCACTCTAGGCTGGGGAGATGCATGTTTCGCTTCGCTCCTCTGCTTACCCTCCTGCTACAGCGTTGGAAGTTTCATCTGCCGTGATGTTGGAAGTTGCTTAATGTAGCTTACAGGAAAGACTCAAGAATGTTAAGGCTGTTCTGCTTCCGTCTTCACGACCACACTCTCCATCATTTTGCTTTGCTTGTTCTTTGGAAAGTAGCCATTGCTGAGATGATCCTGGCCCTCAATATTCTCTTAAAAGCCCCTTAAAAGAGGGACTGTTGTTGTCGTTGTGTGTCTTCAGGTCATTGTCCAACTTTTGGCAACCCTAAGGTGATCCCACCATGACTTTTCTCGGCAAGATTTGTTCAGAGGGGGGTTGATTTTGCCTGTCTCTGAGACTGAAAGTGTGTGACTTGCCCACAGTCACCCCGTGGGTTTCCATGGCCAAGCAGGGATCCATACCCTGGTCTCCAGAGTTGTAGTCCAGTGCTGAAACCATGACAGCATGCTGGCTCTCTAAAAGAGAGGCACAAGGGGACATTTAGACCACATGAGAGCAAACTAGGTGTGATTGGTGCCACCTTTAGTGTGGGCTGTTTTATGTGCCTTCAAGTTCGAATCATGGAATTCTAGAGTTGGAAGAGACCACGAGGTCCATCCAGCCCAACCTCATTCTGCCACGCAGGAAGAAAGCCCTCCCTTTGACTGATGGCCATCCAGCCTCTCTTTAAAAAATCTCCAAAGAAGAAGACCTCACCACACTCTGAAGCAGCAGCATATTCCACTCTTGAACTGCTCTTACCATCAGGAAGTTCTTCCTAATGTTTAGATAGAATCTTTTTTCCTGAAGTTTGAAACCATTGCTCCATGTCATAGTCTCTGGAGCAGCAGGAAACAGGCTTGCTCCAATTGTCTCCCAGAGTTTTCTTCACCAGATGTCTTCAGAGTTATGCCACTGCCTTCCTCTGAGACCGAGAGAGGGTGACTTGCCCAAGCCCACTCAGTGAGTTTCTGTAGTCTAGAGTCTTAAACCAGCACTCTCCAGATTTTATTCTAAGGAGGTTTGTCACTCCCTTCTTCTTCTGCTGAGAGAGTGTGACCTTCCCAAGGTCACCCAGGAGATTTCTGTAACTGAGCAGGGATTTGAACCCTGGGTCTCCCTGAGTGTCATGACCCAGTCCCAGGACTCAGATGCAAACACAGACAGGACCCTCCCCAATGGTCACAAGACACAGACCTGAACAAGATAATACTTACTGCGGCCGAGCATATATGAGAAAAAGAGATCCCACAAGATTCAGAGCACTTATATAGAGGAGACACATTAATCAGGCAAACAGTTGAGGGGGTTCAATAGCCAATAAATACCAGAGGTAGGGCAGGGAGCGTTCCGTTGCAGACAACTGCCAGTTCTGGTGGAAGCAGCACATTATTTGCTTGGGCCCTTGGCTTGTGTTCCTCCTAGACAACCTTGACCCTTGCTCCATGTGCTGACTGTGCTGCTGGTTACTCCCTTGAACTGACACTCCGAATTTATTACCGACTTGGACTGCTGAAACAAAGGCCATAAATGACTCAGTTCAAGCTTTTGTAAATCCTGCCTGTGGCTGCTACTATAAACTCTGTTGGAGGACGGTGAACTGTGACTTTCTTTCTAGACAAGACTCAGAGTCCCAGGTCAGCACTCAAGTCACTGTCCTACATCTGCTCCTAAAGATGTATTCAGAGAAACTTGGCACTGCCTTCCCCTGAGGCTGAGAGAGTGGGACTTCCCCAAGGTCACCAGTGGATTTCCTTAGGCAGAGCAGGGATTCAAACCCTGGCCTCCCAAAGACCTCCACCAACACTCAGACACCTACACTGCAGTGGTTCCCTCTAAGATGAGAACAAATTTACGGATCTCCATAACCCAACCCCCATGCATGCATTTCAGCAGATCAGATGCTCTCATCCACCCGGTCCTCTGCAGAGCACTCTTTCCAGATTTATTTTTTAGCACATTACTTGAATGGAGTGGATAATAATATGCAAATTAGCTTGCATTTTTCTGCAAGGCATGCTCTTACGAAGCCACATGATCAACATTTGTATATTCTGTTTCTGTATTCTCTTTGATTTGCATCTCTTTTGCCACCATCCATCAATTTCAAAAAGTAATGCAATATTTTCCACCGGTGTACTTGGAAGGGAGACTGCTGGAGAATACCAGACACTCTGGGCTACGTTCAGCAAAAGGCAGTGACAGATCTCTCATCAATAAATCTTGCCAAGAAAACTGTATGAATGATAGGGTCACCATACATAGTCAACCTGAAGGCTCAGAACAACAACACATAAATATCTCTGCAGATATCAAGGGCAGGGCTCATTCTCACCCAGCCACCAATTCTGCAGAGACAAGGCAGTCTGGCAAGAGGAAGATGGTGCTCCTCGGAAACAGGGAACACCCAGTACCAGTAGACTCTGTTACCACAGTTTCTAGCCCGGACTTGTGGGATGTAAGATATCAGTTTGATATCAATAATTTGGCTTTCCTCTACCATCCCTCTTCACGTGTTTGTGAGGCCCCCGGACAAGCACGAAACTAGGCATGGCCACTACTCGCTGGACATTTCGTTTCCCACCCAGGCAGGCCAGAAATAGCCAGATCGCCACTTTAGGAGACCTCCCAACAAGCGTGCTATTATGTATGCACGCTACTTACAAAGAACTCCCTGTCCCGAGCAGGCAACTTGACAAGCTGAACATTCAACTGTAAAGCACTGTGCATCTGCATACTGGCTACTCTATTGTCAATTCAGACCTAACTCAATCATGCTAAATTCTGACCTTTTGGAGGCTTTGTCTCCGCCCGAAACTCATTGTTTTCCCCACATACGGACTAGCCTACAGCCACATTTTCCCCTACAAGAACCCCTGACTTTGAGAGCTTCTTTGGATCGCTCCCAACTTCCATCCCGCCTTGCTGCTGCTTTGCTTGGTGAGCCTTCCCCACGTACTGAGACTTCATGCCTACGAATTCAATCTTCAGACTACCCGGGCTTCAGGACAGGTGTAGTATTACCCAAACTAACAACTCGTCTAAAAACCCCTTTATCCCACTCCAATCTTTATTTCTATAGTTATCTGTGTGAGTGTGCTGCATACACTGTTTGATTATATTTTAATAAAAACCACAATTATTTTACTTCTGTTTGGTCCTTGACTCGGCCTGACCCCGTAGACATTGGGTAAAAGATCTCGCTCCGTTGCCCTGCCTCTCTCATTGCTAACGTGTACTCTTGGCTAATTTCCCCATCTTTTAATAATTGAGAGCGCATTTAGGTGTCCCTCCTGGGACCCCCAGAAAACAGGTTAACAACCCTCAACAGATTTTGCTGGCATCTTCATTGATGACCCCTTTGGCTTCACACACGGTGACCTTGTTCTCCCTCCCTTCCACCCCATATGGCATCAACTGCCACTGATCAGCATGTGTGAGTACATGCTTATTTTCACATATATGCACAATGGGGTCACCGGAACGGATGAGAACACCAGCATGCAGAGCCCTTGTTGTCCAAACTGGTGTGTCACTCTTTTTGCTAACTGTGGCTGAAAACTGTGGCTATGCTACTGAGCATTCAAGGGTCCATCCATGCTATAAAGTTATAGCACTATAACTGCCACAGATCTGCCCTATCAAATCCTGAGATTTGTGGTTTGGTAAAGAGTTTAGAATCTTCTTCCAGAGATCTGTCATGTCGTCACCTTAATTACAGCACTGGAACTCACTAGAATTCTAAGTCCCTCACCAGGTGACAAAGCCCAGGATTCATGACAGTTAAAGTGTTATCAAAGTGGTATAATTATATGATGTAGATACACACCAGGACTGAAATCATGTTGGTGTTTTAGTTCCCTTATGCATGTCCTTTTTTTTTTTTTTGGCCATGGCAACGTGTCCATAACTCAGTTCACAGTTGTGTAAGGAGAGCTCTGAAAGTGTAACCATTGCATGTACATGTGCACATTCTTGGATGGTGCATAGCTGCTCATCCGTGCCTTCTGAACTCTGAAGTCATGGATTGTAGAGACAGCATCTAGGACTGCAGAGACACCCACTGGTCATTCCATATTGCATAAGGGCCCAAAAAAACAGTCACACTGGCAAATGCATAATTGGTTGCTCAGTGTTGGCATTCAGCAGAATGGCAGCACAAAAGTGCAATGTGCAATCTCATCTGGCTGGGGATGTCCCATTTCTGGTTGTACAGGAGAGTACACCTTTAGCTCAAGAAACAAGGGAGGCACCACTCCAGTTCAGATGATCCAAAAGAACAGAGGACTATGCATTATCTCAGGACAAGGCCATGCTGTTGCTGCAGAACAACAGCTACCAAACTCCTATGCAATTCTATCTGACACTTCAGGTTGTTATCACGGTTATGATATGTCTGGTGAGAGCACTAGATATCCTTTTGATATCAAATAATTTGGCCTTTGCTTGACCTTTCTCTGCCACCCTACTCCACGTATTTGCAGAGTTCCACCGGACAAGCACGTATTGGGCACAGCCGTTGATGGTTCTACATTCCAAAACCCATTCAGGCAGGCAACTTAAGCCTCTCCGTTGCTTTAGGGAAAAACCTCCCTGCAAACTGGCTTCGGCACGTATCTTCACAAAACCACATGGCCAAGAGCCAAGCCATTCCTTTATATCGGGCCATCAATGTACCGGCCATGCTATTGTCATTAAGAGCTAGGCTAATCATGCAAAACCTGACCTTTTCCAACTCTTTGTCCAGCTCCAAAATTCCTTTGTTCTCACTGAGCATAGCAGAGCCTGTAGGTAAAATCCACCCTATAAAAGGTCCCCATTATCTAGTCCTCCTCAGGCTGCTTGGATCACTCCTGACGTCCACCCAGCCTTGCTGCCACTGTGTTTGGCGAGCTGTCCCCTCAGGTCCCAATAACTGAGTCTGCCTCCCTCCTCGGATCAATCGCTTGGATCACCCTGGACTTCCATCCAGCCTTGCTGTCGGTTGTACAGTGAAGTTGTCCCCTCAGCGAGCCGTGCTGAGCTTTCTTCCCCTCAACCACCTCTTCTCTCCAGGACTACGAGACCAGGTGTCATATTACCCATTCCCCAAAAGCTCTCCATTTCTACTTCTAGTTAGTTGTGTGCATGTGGTGTCTTTTATGTTGTTTGTTCTCAATAAATGTTATTTGTGTTACTTTAAAACTTGTCTGACTATGCTCTCTGACCTGAAGCCGTAGACATAGGGTAAAATATCCTAGGTAGAGTTACCCTGCCTCTCATTAGCTTAAGAGAGTGCTCGAGCTTAATTTCCCCATCTTGTGCTTTTATTTGGTTATTTGGGAGCCCCTCCCGGGACCCCCAACATACAGGGTAACATGGTTTCCTTGCTGTCTGACCTTCAATGTTTATTTTTCACCTAACCTGTCTGGCAATTCCTCTCTCACACCTTTGGACTCTACTCAAGGCTTTGGACTGCCTGGACCTTGCATCTCTTTGTCACCCTGCGTGCACCTTGGGACTGCCCTGCCTTTCCCTCACCAGCTCTTGTTGACTGCAGACGTGCTCATGTGGGCACTCACCAGCTTCAAAGAGGTCAGGACAGGAATGCCACCCCCTCTATCTCTGTCTGGGCTCTCCCCTTCCTCTTCCTCACCTGATTAGCCCCCCACCGGATAGGCCATGACAGGGGAGGGGAAGAAAGAAGCTCCCCTCCGGTTCCCGAAGTGCGTTGTTAAGTCCACACTTTTGCAGAGATTGGGAGACGGCGCCTCTCTTGAGGACGCAGCACCACTGAAGCCAGAGAGTGAAATAAGATGTGACACATGCACACACACACGCACATGCGCGCACGCAGGAAATAACGTGAAATGTCTCCTGACATTCTTTTATTATTATTATTTGCCAATAAACAGGCTCCTGATAGCTGACAGGCACATTCAGAATTGATTTAAGAAAGCTTCTCTTGTTACCAAGCCAATATGAGGTGCCTGTTCTTATTATCATTTCCAGGCAGAAAATAATAGTTGATTTTGATCTTTTAAATAATAAAAAAAAAGTTCTGGAATGCTTTTTTTGTTTTATAACAGAGGTGGGGAAATGTCTGGCCCAGAGGCCTCGTGCAGCTGGAGCAGGGCCTGAAAATGGGCCCCAAAACACCACAAAACTGGACCAAAATGTGGGAGTTTCCTCGTTCACACACCTCACTCCCCCCAGCTTGCTTCCCAAACTCCCCCAAATTGCCCAGAAATTCAGGAGATTAAAACCAGAAGCAGGCTTTAGGGCTCTTGTTGTTGTTGAGCCTTCAAGTTGTTTCCAACTTAAGGCTGCTCTAAGGCCATTTCCACACTAGGCTGTCATAGCACGATGATTCCACTTTCAACCTCCTATGGAATCCTGGGGTTTGCAGTTTTGGGAGGGGCTGGCTGTCCCCTCCCGAAACTGCAAACCCCAGGATTCCACAGGAGGTTGAAAGTGGAATCATCGCGCTATAACAGCCTAGTGCGGAAATGGTCAATATCTGGCTGGGGGTCTGCCACTACAAAGCCATGAATCCTGGTGTGGCAGAGGCTTTGGTCATGGCAGAAGGTGAAAGAGAATACAGACTGTGACAGCGGCCAGTAACAGGAGGTGTAACTAACCTCTGAAACCAGAATCCGGCTGGTGCCCTTTTGACACCTAAGATTCCCTAAAGAAACACTTAGATACTTTTCTTGGAAGCAGGAGTTCCACATTCCCTTCAAGGTTGTGGAAACAGAGTTGCACACGTGGTGCCCCTGGGCACTGCACATTGTGCATGCTCACCTGCTCTGTCCATTGCATGTGCGGGGGCACTGTGTGTACTGCATATGCAACTGTGCATGCATGCACAACATTGTAATTCACTAACAAAGCAGCATCACAAAACTGCTAGATAAGTCCTCGAGCATACCATTATGCTCCATCTTAGCCAATTACCGTAATCAAACTGAGTAAAACATCCTTCATTATAACACCAAAACAGACTAGAAAAGGTAGAATGCAAAGACATAGCCGCGTTAGTCTGGGTCAGTATGCCAAGGGATCTTGTAGCATCTTTGAGACTAACTGAAAGAAAGAAGCTGGCGCCATAACCTTTCCTAGACTTAAGCCTACTTCATCAGATGTAAATGTACGGCCACTGCCCCACCAGACTGTTATAGCATTATTATTTCGTTTGCAACATCCTATGGAATCCTGGGCTTTGCCATTTCCGGAGGGGCCAACCAGCCCCTCCAAAAACTGCAAACCCCAGGTTTCCATAGGATGTTGCAAGTGGAATAATAGTGGTATAACAGTCTAGTGCAGAAATGGCCTAAGTCTAGGAAGGCTTATGCTGCCAAATTCTTTCTCTCAAGTAATCTCAAAGATGCTACAAGATTTCCTTGCAGACTAGAAAAGGGATGTGCTTTTGAGGAAGGAAGGAAGGAAGGAAGGAAGGAAGGAAGGAAGGAAGGAAGGAAGGAAGGAAGGAAGGAAGGAGGGAAGGAAGGAACTCAGACAAAAAGCAGGAGTGGGGAGACTCTGGAGGATTTAGTGAGGATGACTCTCTTACCTGGGCCCAAAAAGTAGGCAAAGAGTAAGCACAAAGCAGGGTTAACTGTGGGAAAAGAACAGAGCCTGAAAAGAGTCATGGAGGAAAGAGGGAAGGCAAAAGGGAGGGAGAGGTGGCAGGAAGGCAAATCCCTAACCGCACAGAGAGAGACAATAGCAGAGAAATCACACTGACCTCATGCAAACTACATGGCCAGCCCAAGCAAGAGCACACATGGGCAGGAGAAGATCCGTGTGCATGGTCCCATAGGCGTGGCGCTCTCTGGTGGTGTGGTCTCTTCATTCAGTCAGCTCTCAGCCCATCCGAGGTGCTTCCTTTATTCCCCACGGCACCTGGGAGGTCCGTATCTTTGATCCCTGGTGGTCTCCTTTCACTGACAATGGAATAAAGCTCAGAGACTTCAAATGACCTCATCTGCTTTGAAACAGCACCACTCAAGAGAGGAAAAGATGCTGAACCTCATTTCTTCTGTTGAGTGGAGCTGTTTCAAAGCAGATGAACATCTAGATTGGAGTTCTAGCCTTCAAGGTTTCATAGCTTCTTCCTGTTTCTGATCAGAGTGTTTGCTTGCTCTCACTCTCTCTCCCTCCCTCCCCTTTTCCCCCTCCCTCCCCCTTTCTCTCTCCCTCTCTGGGCTCCCTCCAGGTCACCCATCCCTTCCTCATGAATACAAACACATGTATATGGCATTCCTGAGTACCACAGACAACGCTCGATGTTTCAAAGGGAGCATAGTCTCAGCCTTTTGCTGGTTGAGGCCTGAATTCTCTTGGTTATTCCCAAGAAGAGTTGATCCATAGAGTTGCTTGTCAAATGGTAAGTCTGCATGAGAGTAAATCCCATTGACCCAATGGGTTTTCCAAGTTAAGACTAAGGGCCTCAAAGTGCTTTCAGGCTGCATGCTGAAGCATTCTCTCCTACTGACTTTTCTTTAAACTTTACCATTCCTCAGGCACCAAGTGGTATTTAGTATGCTAGCTAGCATCAGATGCCCCGAAGCGAAACAAAACGTCAAATTGCAAAGCAGTGTTTCACCCGTTGCATTGAGTATGTGAGCACACTACAACAAACAAAGAACTTCCATGGGTAGCAACACAGACGTTTGGACATTTAGATCCATGCTCCTTAAGTCCTCTGACATCAGGGACTGGGAGGTTCTTTCCCAGTGTGACAGGAACCAGTACCATAGTTGTGCCCATTGGCTACAATTGTTTCTTCCTTTCCTGGAAACTCACCATGGACCAGCTCACTGCGGCTAGTATTGGTCCATGCGCCACCACTTTCAGCAGCACTGACATAGATCATGTTCTCTTTGCATGTTGGCCCTGTCCTACTGTATAGAGGACAGTCTTCTCATTGAACACATTTTCCATTCAAAGAGCTCTTTCTATCCAGATCCTGTTTAAAGAGAGAGGGGCAAAAAGAGGAGGAGGAAGAGGAAGCCCCTGGTTGACCACCCCCACTTGGCAGCTGAGCAGCAAACTCTGACTGAGATTGTCGGGAGTCCTCCATGTTTTATTGTTTTAGGATAGCAGTAGACTGAGGAAATAGTGATAGTAGGCTGTTAGCTATTCCCAGGCGCCAACCATTCCTTCTGGCTGGAATTTCAAAGGAACCGTTTGGCATGATGACGTTCGTTCTTTTACAACTATCTTAGGAGAAACTGTCTGTTAAAGTGTAAGGTGGGGGAAAACGTTCCATTCTCGAGCTTTAACGTCTGAAGACAGCATCCCTTACTATGTTACAATAAATCTTCTATTAAGTTTGTTGATCCGTGTAAGAGTGAATCTGTTCCTGACAGAAAGCTCGAGAATCCTTTCAAAAAATGCACCAATTGATGGACCAGTCGATTACTGAAGAAGAGCAAGGATCTGCAGAATCTGATGGAGCTACAGAAACTGAAGTGCCCCTGGATACCAAGACAAAATTGCGCCTGACCGAGGCTATGGAAACCCCCACAAGCGGCCAAACCTGGGTCTGGGGAGAAAAGCCACGTACGTCGTTGAGACAACGCAGAAGGGCTGCTAGATGGGATACATCAGCAAAAGACCTATCCCTTTTGGAGGAGATAAAGCAAATGGAAACCGAACTGGAAAGAAAAGATGAGGAGATACTCGAACTCAAGA